>QOKR01000870.1:0-20145 GCA_016880985.1 Phytophthora idaei
TGCGGTCTATCTCGGCCTGCAACAGACGACGCTCGTGATTGTGATCTTGTTCTCCTTGCCTGTCAACTTCTCCACGGCAGACACGTTCAGGATGCCGTCGATGGTGAACGTCACGTTGATTTGTACCACCGCGCGGCATCGGCAAAATGCCGTACCGATTGAGCTTGTCTAGCAAGTTTTTGTCGCGCACCATGGGCGCTCGCCCTCAAACACCTGGATTAGCACGCCCGGCCGGTTGTCTGTGCACGTCTAAAATGTATGCATGTTCTTTGTCGGCACCGTCGTGCTAAGCGCGAACAGCATCGCCACCACACCACCTCCCGTCTCGAGGCCAGCGACAACGGCGTCCCAGCAGATTCTCCAACATGTCCGACGAATCGTTGCTGCTCGGGATAGTCGCCTGTACCACACCATGTCCTCGTCCTGCTTGATCGACTTGCACGGTTCCTTGCCGTTGAAAGAGCCCGACATCAGTTGCTTCACCTTCCGGATACACGTCGATCTTCACACCAGCACCACCTCGTGCACCTGGCCCTTCGACAGTCTGGTGTCGTCAGCATCTTATCCACGGGATCCATCGAAGTAGTCGCCGCATATGTCCTCGAACCGCACGCGCGTGACGGTGGCATTGAAGGCGATGCCGTCGTACAGTGCGTCGATCTCGATGTACGCCTGTGCCGCCGACGGCAGCGTGCGCTTGCTACACTCACGCGCAGTTCGGAGACACCGATGCGCGCGCTGCTTCTCCGTGATGGCCTCGCGGCGCTTGTACTTGTACCCGTGGACGAAGTTCCTCACGGTGGTCTCCACCAGCCGGTTGTCAAAGCCCTCGACGCCCAGGTGCGTGCCACCCGCCGTCGCCTTCACCTTGAAGACGTCGTTCTCGATAATCAGCGAGACATCTAAGGTTTTGCCGCCTAGGTCGAAGATCAGCACATTGCGCTTGTCGCCCTTCTTGTTCAGCCGTACGCGATGGCGGCGGCCGTCGGGTCGTTAGTGATACGCAACACGTCCAGGCCCGCGATGGCACCGCATTCTGAGTCACCTGCCGCTGCGAGTCATTGAAGTAGGCCGGCTCCGTGATCACGGCGTCCTTCACCTCCTTGCAGATGAAAGCCTCGATGAAGAGCTCAGCAGCACTGAACTCTTTGTTTCACTATAGGAGTATATATGTATATTCATAAATCGGCAAGTATATTTTCAGAACACGGATTTTAGTGATAGATGCATTTGAGATCACTTTCGAAAGTATTTAACCGTATTTAATCGCTATTTATCTGCATTTAACTGCTAGAAATGCGATTTTCGTATTTAACCAACTAAATAACAACGCTAGGAGCGACTAAGAGAGAGCAGCGGTGAGGTGATGGCTGGGGTGCCTTCTGGCGAAGAGAAACCTGGCGAGACGCAGCACGCCGCCGAAGCCGAAGAGGAAGGCGAGGGAGGAGAACGTGAGCCTGCGCCCGGTGGATCTACTGCCGAAGAGACGAGTGAAGGCGATGGTGTCGGTGGTAGTATATTTGACGCAGTTGAGGTGAAGGAAAGTAGCGAAGGCGAGACAAGGCCGCATCCAAGGGAAGAAACGTCCTGTCGAGGACATCGACGAGGATGAGCTAGTGCCCATTCCTCCGTTTCAACAAGAGCACAAGACGTGGGTAGACCTGGACGACCGACTCAAGCAGTGCATGCTGGAGACTCGACAAGTAATCGTGGTGAAGGAGGTGATTCATGTGGCGCGGCGAAACGCAACGCTCAGAGACCAGCTTTAGTACCAAGGCGTTGCCAACCATCAGATTCCCCCTCGTGCCGGACGCGATGGCTCCGTATCAATGCAAGTACACACGTACCCATGGTTGGCCTGCGGGAGAGATCAAAAGGCAAGCGCACGTCACACAATCCCGCGCTACGGAATGCCCCTGCCAGATGCTTGCACAAGTGACCAAGGCGGATGATGACTCTTGGGGTGTACCTTCACAGCCACCAGGTTTCTCCAGCAATTTACGAACACTATCTAGGTATTCGCCAGGTATCTACGCAATCTCCGTTGGTGCCGGGTGTCCAGCTACTGATGCAAGCGCGAGCAGGGACTTCGAGTATTTACGAGTACATTCGGGAGAACTCCGACCATCGTGCCACGGTGGCTGATGTTCGCAATTGGATGGCACGTTTGCGAAGCTCAGGTATTTGTTGATTTGATCACTGCGTGTGTCGTTGTGTTTCTATACTGACTTTTTTCTGCGTAGGTGTCGAGCTGTCGGATGGCGACGCAGGTGCTGAAACTATCGTCAACTTTAACTTGGAGTCCAATAATAACGTCTCGTCCGTCCACCAGAGTGAACATGGAAATACAGGTGGTATTTCCGTCACAACAGCGCATGTGCGTTCCATTTTGGAAAGTTCCCCAGAAGTCCTTCAATTGGATTGTACCAACAAGACAAATTGGTAGGTTATTGTTTTTCTTCTTCTTGAAATTGTGCGTACTTCTCGTCATTGTACTTGTATAGATTAACCGCTTGCCCATATACTATATAAAATTACCAGCTTCTGTCCATGTTTGCGATGGACCAGTTTGGAAATGACCAGCCAGTTCAATACGCTTTGCTGGCAACGTGACTGGCATATGGCGAAGTGCCTGGACCATTTTAAGCGCGCCAACAAACACTGGCGGTTTGTTGGGATCGTGGTAGTGGATAAGGACATGCGCGAGGTGGAGGCTTTGCGTCAGAAGCTACCAGAGGCACGCAGATTGCTTTGCCATTTCCACGTCATCAAATGGCTTCACGACAGGATTCGCATGTCGAGTGTACGAGCCTGACGAATGAAGCACACTATCACGAATGCGACCTACGCCGGGACAAAAGAAGCGTATGCAGAGCATCGCGCAGAGTTCAAGAGTCTATCACGCAGAGGAGGAAGAGAGGACCTGTGGGAATATTTCGAGAAAAACTGGGAGAATTGCAATGATATGTGGGCGAAGGCGTACCGGGTTGGCTTGCCGCACTTCAATAATCACATGAACAATCGCGTGGAAAGTCTCTTTGGCAAATTGAAGCAGCAAATGAAGGGCCATTTGTCAATGCATTCAAGCTTAAAAGCCCTTTTGACGCTTCAACGGCGCAAGGAGGAGGAATACTTTGCAAAGGTGGAGATGCCTGGAACTTTGAGGGACACTTCGTATGTGGAGGATATGAACGTGGTTCATGCCATGACTACGCGTTGAGTGGCCGCGACCATCAAGACCCAGTACGACATTGCAGTTGCCTCAACCGGTGCCAACTCTTACAGTTTTGAGGACAACGGGGACAGTGTCGCGGCCCGCCGAGGTGACCACGACTACACCCTGCAGAAGGCGAATTGGGACTGTACTCGCGAATTTGCCCAAACCATGAAGCTTCTGTGCCGACACGCGATGGCCTTCAAGAAGAGCATTGGCAGCCCGTTCGTTATACCGTTCACAGCGATTGTATCAAGGTATGACCGGGTTTTGACCAGGTTTGCCCAGTTTTTTCCAGGTATGATTCATTTTCGAACTAACTGCCATATTTTCCTTGTAGATGGTATGGGCAAAGTCGCTTGTCGACACAGAATCTTTGTGAAGTCGCTAAACCATGTGTCACGAAGGTATACAAGCGCACGCCAGCTGTGCCTGACCAGTACACCGAGCAAGAGAACTATAGGCTTTCGCAGCAAGTCTTTTATCATATTAGCGGCGAGCTAGCCACCTTTCCGGATGGTGCTTTCGACAGCGCTATTAAAAATCATTCCGAGTGGTGGCACAATCTTCGGCAAGGACAGACGTCGATTGTCAGCTCGCAGCCGAGTGGAAGTACCAATCTCCCCAAAAATGACAACGTTGCAGACGGTAGTAGACCAGCTTATGTTGCCAGTGGTGCTGGGAGCGATTCCGGTTGGGTTAGAGATGGCTCTGCTGCTACTAAGAGTGCGGGACGTCCAGCAAATGGTGATGACACTAGTACGAATGATACGGTTGGCGCGGATCTGATGAAGTTCCACCCACCCAGAAAACCTCTGAGCAGACAGAAGATATTCTCACGCCACAACCACTGGCGACGGAAAGCACCGCAACGATCAAGATAAACAGAAGGGTGGTGCCAGGTGGCCGGCCTAGACTGAACCGTAAGAAACAGCGAGCCAAGGCTAAGTCTGAACTCAAGGAATACAATTCGGGCATGAGACTGCGTGAACTGCTGAGAGAACGAGATACATACGAAGTGGTAGCGGCGATAAAAGAGATCTAGCCCGGTGTACAAGAGGCCGGTTCGTTCTTAGCGACCTTTCAGGTACTAGGAAAGGCTGTGGGTAAGTCACTTGTGTGACGTCTAGACCACAACTATATTCCAGACAACGCTCGAGCCAACGGTGGATCGCGCGCTAGAGCAGCTAAAGGAAACGTTGAGCGAGGAGCAGTTACGTGGAGACCAGGTGAAAATTCAGCTTGACAGCGACGGAGAAATACCTGGGGGATCTGATGGGTACGTGGCCATAGTCGAAAAGGTTGTCATATTTACCAGAGACCAAGTGGAAAACATGAAGTGGGTCTGGAACCTCCAGGTTATGTGCCGTCGCGGGTATTCCTATGTGCACCTGGCTCAACTCAGAAGGAAAAAAAAACTCGTGGACGACCCTGTTCCTCCGAGCGTGGCATGCGATAAGATCCTGAACAACTGGCCAGACAAGGTGGTACCCGGATTCGGATTTTATGTCACGATGGAGGGTCAACGTGGCTTAATGACGACGTGATGCGCGTCTTCTCCGTGTTTCTCAAGAGCTACAACAACAATGCTACGGTGCTGATACCGCCGCTGAAGAAGCAGCCACGAAAGACACCACCCAAGAAGGATCCGCTGCTACCCGAAAAGATACGAGCGCCAATTTGTGCTGGTGCAGCAGCGCAGCGCTACGTTTTGATGTCAGTCAATTTCGATGGCGTTCACTGGGGATGTTTGGTGATCGAGAGGCACTCGGAGACGATCCAGCTGTACGACAGTGTGAACTCCAAGAAAATCTGACACGATTGAAGACGGTAGCAAGTGAGGTTCGATCCACGTTGCATGACACTTACGAGAAAGTACACGTCCAGGGGCCTCTCCAGAAGGATGACGACAGCTGTGGTGTGCTTATGCCTCCACCTCTGGAAGTGCGTGGCGAGCAATGCGCCAGATGACGTATCCCGCACTGGTAATACGAAGTTACGCTGGGCAATACTGCACGCGATTCTGAATTTCAAGCGTCCCTAGTAGATACCTTGGAAATTGTACTTTAGAGCTCTAACCGTTAATACATAACATTGACCTGGCCAGTACCTGGATGTTTAGATGATGATACCTAGTAGACGACTTTTGGAGAAGAAGTTGTTTGCATGTCGATAACGCAGTGCTGCTGTCACTTTGACTTTTGCTCGAGTAGCGCGCACATGACTATTCCAGGTATCGATACTTGTGTAATATTTGTAAGGTAATTTATGTTGTGATTTCAGAATATTTTAGACTCACAAGTCAAAACCTGGATAAAACCTGGTTACGGAACTGGACATACATGGATCTGAGTAAACCTAATCACTGTCCACCGTTCTGGGAAAACTGGACTCCACAGGCGTTCATATTTATATATACAGTAGCAAAATATTTGAATCATTAGTACTATTTCACATGCATATTCTAAAAATTCAACAACCTATAATTGTCAGAAAAAGGGTTAAAAAAATATGGTCCCCAAAATATGTTCCTGTGGACACTTCGCTATTCCACTGGAACTAAGTCTTGGAACATCCATCGGTAATCTCTCTGTCATTTTTTTAATTTCGATTTTATCCAGATTGTCGTTGTTCCAAAGCTGCGCTGTTCCAACAACTTAAGTTCTCTATAATTGTCGATCCGTTGGAGAATACGCTATAATATGAGCTTGAATCGACCCAAGTGAAAAGAATGAACAAGATGATGTTATTCCTGAGTGTTAAAGGGTATTAAGGTCGCAGCGGCGGAAGCCTTGTTGCTACAAGCTCGGACGCCCAGCAGTAGCTGTATTCAGCATATTATTTAGCGATTATGAGCAAGTTAAGACATTACACTTTATTATTTTATTACGAAAATAGCCTGCACTCACTGGGTATATTGGCTCGACGAGCTCGTCACACTAGACCAGCTACCCACCTAGCTGCCTGTTGTCCACAGCTAGTACTCACGGTGCAAAATCGTAGCACCGGGGGCTTATTTTCTGCGCGGAATGGAAAATTCTCTTTTGACAGAGATGGCCTACTATAATAGTACGCTGCAATCGATATAAAAATGGCTCTCTTCACCAACTTCAGCAACGCTGTCCCTAATTGAGGGTTTTGTTCGTGAGTTCAGAAATATAGCAGCGATAATCTTCGACCACAGAAAAGACATCCGCTTTGGTCTGTAGATTTGACCAGCGCTCAGTCCTTGTTCCAAATCTCTGAGGTATTCCAGGAACTAAATTTCTCTATTATGAGTGGTGTTAATGCAACGTTATAACATATGTTTTACAACGTCATAACAGTTCTTGAGTGCAATATTATCGCTATTATGCAACGCTAAACTAGTTTCTACTGGTATATCGGTGATTCAAATATCAGATTAGGTCCAAATTTGACTGTAAAATTCCCGGAAATCAGGGGCAATTTCAATCCGACACATGTCCATTTGAATTGCCCTTATGTTTTGTACACTGACAAAGAACACAAAGAATGATGAAGGACTTCGGGGCTCCCAAAACAAGCGCAAGCGGAATGTATGCTTCAAATCGACATACCCGACCCGCGACGTGGAAGCTGATATGATATAAGTTTTGAGGGACGCGTGGTACCCGTGCAGCGATGCAATGATATCGACGTTTGAATTATGTTATTCGACTAGTGACGCATCGATCGCTGTACAGCGTGCTCCACTTGATTACTGTGTGTAGAGACTTTAGCATCTCGGTGCTCTGCCGGGGAAAGGTACTATCAATACGAATTGCTATGGAATTGGTGAGTTCAGCGGCAAGACGTGCGTCGTAGCTCGATCCAGGACGGAACCGAAGTTGTGTAGATGAACAAGGTCGCGTCGACTGTGCTTGTGACACTGTTATTGATTCTGGCCCCGAACCTTTTTTCAAGATGCGTTCCAGGGTGCTTAAAGTCTTTACTGGTCGACAGATACATACATTGATGCCTAGGAAGAAGAAAAAGCTTTTGATTGTGTTCCTCTTGTTAGGTTCACATTAAGAACTGATGGTAGCGTCATGTATAGTGTACTCGACCAATGGATCGGACCAATTCAAAAGCTCTACTATTGGACCTGTTCAGCAAACGCTTGGAACCGGGAACCGGGAAAACAACGGCGGCATTTTCCCAGGTTTCTGGTGTCCCGAGTCCGGGTGGGACGTCGGCGCGCCAGAGGTTGACCGGGTGCTGGGTGCAAGCTCTGGGGTGAGCTCCCAAGGCCCATGACTATGGTTGTTCGATATATGGCTACATATGGAGTGGCCGACATGGTCTAGTGACCGAAGCCAGTTGAAGAAGCGCTTCCCGCTTGATGACCCGAGGTGAGGTCATGCAGGGACGGTGATGCGCCAGGAGAGACGACGTACGCGCTTCGCTGGACTGCATCCGGGGTCGCCGGCGAGGCGACGTGAAGGACAGAAGGCACGCTCGCGGAACGACGTCGCTGCAAAGTCCGAGGCGATGGAGTGTCACGCTCGAGGGACGAAGACATGCTGGGGAGTGCCTGGTGAGTATTTTGGAGGTGGTGGCATGGATATGGGGCCTGTGCGGCGCGTTACCGACATTCGCAGTTGCGTTCTCAGTCGTATTTCTTCCCATGAGATAGTAAGCAAAGCGAAACAAACACTAACAAAGGAATTTTCATTTTTCATCTATGTTAGATCTCTTGCTTAGCATCCACATCCGTCGGCATCCACACGAGCCCGCTCTACTAAAAGACCCCGCTGCTACTCGGCCCCACCACCGCTTTTAGGGAAATCGTGACATAGCAAGGTAGCTGTGCTGTCAAGAGCGCCGCGTGTAATCAAGGCGCGTGGAACCAGACGCTACCAAGCCAGAGCCCGTGATGTGTGGTGTTCGGCCGTGACCTGCCGACACCTGAGACACCTCGACAGAACGCTTGGAGCGAACTGTGCTTGGACGATTCTTGTCCCGCTCGTAGCGTGTGACAGCCAAGTAAGAACGAACCGATCCTGAGCTCGCGATAGTACGAGGATCTAGAAGTAGAGTTTGGTGACGCCGTAAGCAAGATCTTCAGGACCGAAGAGGATGAGGAAGAAGGGGCTGCGCTACAGCAGGTGACACCGCCTGCTACTCCTCCGCGTCGGACAGCGACGCCGGATAGCTCCGCTGCTAGTTCGGAAACCAGTGGGTCGGGCGGCGAGAGCGGTTTGTCGGGCGCGTTTAATTCTAATTCCGCGGACGTGACGACTCGCACGGGGCAGAACATGGTGCGGAACGTCGTGCAGCAGGCGTTGAACAGTGCAAATGGTAACTCGGGAGGCCATAGTACAGGAGCTACCCCGACAACGGGTGCCCCGCTCACTAGTTCGACTACTACAGCACCCGTCAGCGTTCCATGTGTGGCGGTTGCGGGAATGCCTACCACTCATAATGTGGTGGCGGCCCTGGGGCGGCCGATCGTCCCTGGTACGACAGCCTCGGGAGTACCTGTCGTTCAGAGTCTGGCTACTACGGGATTGCTGACCGCCCCGACTTCTTCGACAGTGGGACCAGTGAGCGTGCCAGTCGCGAATGGTCAGAGTGCCCCGAACGTGGTACAGCTGCTACAAGGTGGGGCTGGTCAGGGCGTGGGAACCGTGTTGCCACCGACATGGGTGCCGAGTGGACCGGCTCCGGGCAGGCCGCTGGCTTCAACGCTGCCGAGCGGTGGGAACCCGCCGATGACGAGTCAGCAGCGCCCTAGTTTGCCGTTTCCGCTAGGAGGCTCAATTCTGAAGAGTGTACTGCTAGGTGGTGTCCAGCAGCAAGGTGGTCCAACAGGGTCGGCAGCGCTCCCGGTTTAAGCTGCGCCGAGTGGTGGCCAGTCGTATCCGCGGAACCTACCTTGGTCCAGTGGTTCGAGGCCGGGTCGGACTCGAAGTTCGAGCAAAGGAGCGTCGGCGTGAAGGGCGCAGCTGAGCCGAGCGCCATACCCACAAGCCACGATGACCCGACCGTTAGTCCAACCTCAACAGTCGCTACCGTACGCGCAGCGAGTGTTAGCTTCGTCGCAGGCAGCAGTGCAGTCGTCGGTGCAGTATGGACCGCATATAGCGAGCCAGCCACAGTCGCAGCTTGCGCCACAAGCACATGCCCCGCAGCAAGCTCCAGCGCAGCAGCAAGTACCGTATGTTCAGCCTCAGCCAATCTTGCCGCAAGTGCAATACTCAGTGCCGGCGTAGGCTCCGCCGCAGGTGCGGTATGCACAACCGGCGTCGTATCAGCCGCCAGTGCCTCACCAACAACCTGCCCCTACGAAGTAACTAGCGTCGTATCAGCAACCGGTGCCGTACCAACCGACGTATCAGACGCAAGCTCAGTATCCTCCGTAGGGGCATACCCGACGCCGAATGGTTCGAATCGAGGTCATTTTGCGCCTGCGTCTCAGGCCGCGACGAGCAACGCTGGACCATCGAGTGGTTCCAGTCCTCAGGGTCTAGGTGGTCTTCCGAGTCAAAGTTACGGCAGTCGAGGGCACGGAGCGCCAAGTTTGTCGTACCCTGCTGATCAGAGTGCAGTGTATGGAGCGCAAAGCCAGCCGAGCCCGGTAACGCCGAGTATGTCGAACAATGGGGTTAGTGGCCAGATGTACACTTCCCAACCCGAGGAGAGTACGGGGGCACCAATGACTGCGATCGCGACGTATGGTGGTTACACGCTGAACGGTGTCCCGGGTACTCCCGGGTTCGGATTCGGAAACCCGGTGTTTCAACCGATGGCCTGGGCCGAGATCGCGCGACAGCAGCGCGCGCTGCAGAGCCAGCTGAAGTACATGCAACTGAAGGAAGCGCCACAAATACCAGCGACGAGCGCGCCCACGCTGGTGGGATTCCGGCCCCTGTGAAGTATGAGCCTAAGGTTGACGGATACGCGCATGACATGCCGTCGAGTGTGAAGAACGCTGTACGAATGATTCAGCCGTTCTGTGTACGGTGGAGAAGACTCAATCGTTCTGGAACGCTTTCGAGAGAGCCACCACTGGTCTGAATGAGACCGTGCGGTTGAGCGCGTTCCGTGAATGCCTGAAGGGCAAGACTGGAGAGGACAGGTGGATGTATTCGCAGATCGCTGGATTTGAAACGCTCCGAAGGAAATTTGATAACCAGTTTATCAACCAGGCGCATCCCTAGATGATTGAGCGGCTAAAGAACGCGAAGCGGGAGAAGGGTATGTCTGCTGAAGTTTTGGGAGATCTAGTGCCGAGCCTGTGCGATGCGGCCCAGTGCACGGATCCTCAGATGCGTTATCAGTACTTCCTCGCTGGACTACGGAACAAGAAATGGAAGACGGTTTTGTCTACCTCGATGGTGAACACGATACCTCAGGCCGTGGCTGTATAGTTGTACAAGAGTATGCACATTCCGAATGAAGATGGCACTGCGTTTGTAGATGATCAGGCTAATGGAAAACCCATCCCGGATAATGCGATGATGCAGCAAACTCATAATCTGCTGGCGCAACAACAGCAGTTGGCGCGTCCGCCGAGGTCCCCGCGGAGGGGCGAACACGCTACCGCTGTCCACGACGAGTACTTCCCTAGCATTGTGGTGGTGACTGAGAATACCCCGAGTGTGGCTGGCACTGGAAGGCGGATGGTGCCGGATGATTTTTTCGGAAGATGGACTAAGCGTGTGTAGCCGATGCAATTTGCTGGGTTGCCGCCGAGAGATTGCCGATACGACAATATGGCGTGCCATAATTGCAGACAGCGTGATCACGTGGCGTTCGAGTGTGGAGCACCTCGGCAACAGAACAATGGCAACTTCAACCGCGGGCAGCAGGCGAACTCGAACGGAGGTGGTACTGGACCTCACCAGAGAGATAACGGTAGTCAATGTCTACGTGGTGGAGGGAAGTGTTACTTCTGTAGCCAGACCGACCACCACGTTGCTGCATGCCCAGCAAACAAGGCGTTGCTGGCGTTAGTAGGACAAAGTGCTGCTGGAACGGTGCTCGCGTAGTGGCCCGCTCCGGCTCAGCACTGATATGGGCAGGAGGAAGGGGAAGGAAGTGCCGCTCCTTTCTCTCGTCAAATGGTTGGCACGTATAGGATCGCTTCTGACACGGCGTGGGTGGCGGTGGAGGAGTCAGAAGGGGTTCAAGAGTACGCCGGAGCAGTATATGATGCTTTGGTGGCGAGTGAAACGAATGCTGGAGATGTGAACATGATGGATAACGGTGGTGGGTATCGGGAACATTGCTATGAAGAAGAGGGCGTCGAGTACAGAAATGGTAACTACGCGACGTCAGACTAATACCCCGTGGATGAGTATGTGAGCGAGTATGGGACAAGATACGGTTGTGGTGAACCGTGTGGCGGAGGACATGATGTCAGGCGAGTGTGGTACGCCCCGGAGAAGCCTCCTGTGGAGACAAACAGCGTTGCTTTGGGCGGCACGGATGGGATGGCGAAGGACTACAAGGACGAGCGGGTGTGTTGCAGGTCTATTGGGATGGAGTCGTTAGCGCGATGAAGTAATTGCCGCGGCGACTACCGAAGAGAAGTCCCTGAGTGATGATATGGAGACACTCGCAGAAGCCGTTGAGAGAGAAAGTCTGCTTACTACGGACAGCGATCCGAGGGCCTAGGAGAGCCCCGAGTTTGGAGAGCAGAAGACAGCCATGGCAGCAGTAGCGGCCGGAAACGAGAACGTTTCAGAGACTGGAAGTGGGCCCAGCACTGCAGTGGCAGTGGAAATGAACACTACGGTGGCGTGGTGCCCGAGTGTGGCACGGAACGGGTAGTTGAGACCGATACTGTCGTAGGAAGGGAAGTGATAATCCCCTTTCAGAGGACGAATGTCTGCGTGACGATTACGCTGAAATCAATTGCGACGACTCAGAGAGAGTAAGACCCCCCCCCCCCCCGGTCAACGAATCGTGGGTCCTGGAACGAACCACTCGTGAGTTGGGAGGTCGTGTATGCGAACTTCGGACTGAAAGCGGGCAGTATCGACAATAGTGAGCCCCTGGGCATGCTAGATCGTAGCATGAAACCCCACGAGGAGCCGATCCCTGAGAAAAAAAACACTGTGCTGGAAGGTAGCGCAAGTACTGCCAGCGAACCAGAACGCAGCCTCGCTCCCATGGATGGTGAGGCTCATGGCGAAGAAGGTATGATGGCGTACGCGCCTGGAGAATCCGCCGTGGATACGCAGAGCGAGGATATGGAGATGGACCAAGCAGAGAGAATAGCGAGCGTCGGGAGTAACGCTGCCCTGTCGGCACAGATTTGAGAGTCTCGGTTGAGACGGCTGAGGATTTGTCAGGAATTGTGCCGGCCCCGTGAAAGGCGTGCGGTTCGAGAGTGGTCGGACAGCAAGAGGATGCTTGTCAAAAAGGGATTAGCGACGGAAAAAGGGAAACGGTGAGAAGAAGACGTCGTCGCACGCCAGGCTGTTTACGCCTGAGGAAATCGACCTGAAGATGGAAGGGTTACATATTGGAGTGGACACAGAAGAAGAAGAAGAGTACGATATGGAGTTCGAAGTGAGGCTGCGCCATCTCGACGAAGTCGAGCTGAAGTGAAGGATGAAGAAAAACGCTGAGGAACAGAGGAACACCACGATCGAAGAGATGAGTACGTTCCTGGGTATACCGGAAGACACGCTGATGAAGACGCGAGAGTCCTCGCCTGGTGAGTATATTGACTAACTTGGCATCAGAGGACACTAGCGGCTTCGGAGGAAGACAGGCGAGCGAATTGTGACTTCCGTCGCGTACCCGAAGTGACAGAACGGATGGAACGTGACAGACCTGATTGCAAAACTGACTATGATGAACGAGATGCCGGAGGTGGCGTCAACGTGACCATAGAGGAGATCGTACGCGAAAATCCTAGGAAGAAACCGTTCCAATTGCCGACAGCAAATCAGATTGTCGTACTGGAGAATGTTGGCGTCACCTTGGGTAAGGTCGAGAAACCGTTGCAGTCGACGACCGTTTCGGAACAGAGGGGACTTCGCCTGAGTGGAGTGCTGACTTCCCCGCTTCGAGCGCTGAGCCGGAGGGTGATGTACGAGCTGACTCGGGACGAGGTCACAAAAGGTGCTCCGTTGTGTGGTGTTTGCGGCGCCGCGGTCTCGACGGCATGGAACGCTTTGGGGGGGCGATCTGGATACAAGGATACGCCGCAAGGTGCTCGAGTTGGGCATACCAATAGAGGACGATGAGTTGCAGGCGGTCGCATCAAGAGTGAAGGAGAGGTACAATGAAGAGTGTGAACTGATTAAGGCGAAATTGCTGGCGCGAGGACTGAAGTGTCCAGTGTCGACCTTCTGCCGCCCGAACGAGTCGAGCTCTCTACAAGAGACGCGTGAACTTCGATTGTTCGTCGCTCTTTTCAATACGCTCGGAAGCTCGACCGGAACTCGACGAGAGTCTGTCGGAGAAGAAAGGCCTGTTTCAAGGCGTCTACGTGGTGTCAGACCGGGAAGATGTCCCGGCTCGGGGTTGCGAGAAACTTCTGTCATTGCGGTGGATAACATTACCAACAGAATATCAGTTCCCAAAAACCTTAGGGACGCGTTAAATGGACCACATAGGGAACAGTGGCAACAAGCGCTCGAGGCGGAGAACCAGTCCTGATTGGAAAACGGGACATGGAAGCTCACACGATTTCCACCATGCCAAAAGGCACTGCCGTGTCACTGGATACTTGTGATGAAGTACAATGCAGATGGCAGTATAGAAAGGTTTAAGGCGCGATTGGTCGCACAAGGGAACCATCAGGAATTTGGGGTAAATTGTGACGAAGTATATGCACCGGTAGCTCGGGTTGAGTCACTTCGCCTGGTGTACGCAATTGGAACCATATTGGATTGCTTTATCCATCAGATGGATGTGCACACGGCCTTTCTAAATGCATCAATGGATGGAGAACTAAAGGGCACATGTACCAACCTCCGGGGTATAAACTAGCAGGTCATGAAGGGCAAATTTGTGAGCTGAAGAAGAGTATATATGGGCTTAAGCAAGCGCCAAAGATCTGGTACAAGGTCGTCCACAGATTTTCACAGGGCTTCGTTTGCCCGATGCAATAAGGAGTACTGCATCTATGCCCAAAACGTAGGAGAGCATTGGATAATTGTGGTTGTGGATGTGGATGATCTGACAATCATGTCTCGTGACATGAGACTGATCAACCAGTGGACGGCAGATCTCTTTGGAAGATTTAAGATGAAAGATCTGGGTGACATCCATAATATCCTAAAGGTGGAAGTCTGTAGAAACAGGGAGGAAAGGACCACGACAGTTCCCCAGCACAGTTATATCAGGGAGCTTTTGAAAAAGTTTAAAATGAAAAAGAGTGTACCAGTGTCAACCCCACAGCTCAGAGACGTGGAGCTGGTAGCTGAAACTGATATGCCAGTTCAGAAAATCGCAGCCCAAAAGTTTGATTACCGTGGGCTCGTGAGATCATTGCAATATCTGGTACGAGGAACAAGACCAGACATCGCAAATGCAATCAGAGAACTGAGCAAGTTTGTGTCGTGCTACAATGAAACACACTGGTAAGCTGCCAGAGGAGTGCTGAAATACTTGAAAGGGACGTCAACGTACGGTCTATTTCTTGATGGGAATTTGAGAACGGTGACGTATGAAGTGTACACAGACGCAAGCATCGCGTGTCAACCCAAGAACGTAAATCAGTTCCAGGGTATGTCATCTCCATGGCAGGCAGCAGCATTTCATGGTGTAGCAGTAAGCAAGGCTCAGTGTCTCTTTCTACTGTAGAGCAGCACTCATTGCACTTAGCGAAGGAGCAAAGGAAAGCGAGTGACTTTAGTACCTATTATAAGAGATGGGATTCCCGCAGGAAACGCCAGTGCAGGTATAGCTTGACAGTAAGGCGGCCATAAGTACAGTAAAGAATCTTGGGAATCCGACACTTAGTGGGAGTGTTGAGCCCGGTACTGGAGCAGCACGGATGGGGCAGGGGATCCCCGGATGGGCTGGATAGTACCGGGAGAGACATAACAATAAACATGTATGGATTTATTATGCTAATTGAAGTGTCTATGCAGTCTACGGTACTATGGCCGGCGATTGGTAGAGGTGCCCCTCTGTGACCAAGGCACACATTGAGTGCGATGAGGAGAGGAAATATGGTGGGTAGGAAAAGGGGGCTCGCTCCTCGCTTCCTCTTTTGCTTCAGTCTGAGCACGTCCGTAGAATGGCAGTAGGTTGAGGAATAAAAGGGTCTATAAGGGAATTAATAGACCAGTAAGTTTTCAGTTACTTTCAAATCCTTCACCTCCAGCAGCTAACGAAAGACGATCCTTATCTACGAAGCAGTATAATTGAGGCCCAGAATCCGTGAGCATGTAGCCGACAAAGGATTCGCAACAGCATCTAAGCTCATTAGAATAACTCGCCAGGACTACATGCACTCTTTTGGATAGAACACAGTGTAGTGAGATTTCGGAAACACGAAATGAGTACGAAATATATATATCAGATTCCTTTACCATCAACCCCAGAAGTTGAGATCAGGCCGGAGGATGATCAGTTTTCCGGTAAGGCGGTAGGCACTGAAGCTCTCTATTATCAGGTTGAGGCGACAGCCTCTTAGCATAGCTACTAGATAGGTCATTCTTCGATTTTTCCTCGCGGACGAAATCCGCCGACCACGCCCTCGCATTGTCCGAGGCTGATTATTGCCCCTCACTTCAAGGTGGACGCATGAGGAAATTCTTACAAAAGACGATTCTCAATGCCTAACAAAACAGAAAATGGCGCCAAACTTTTGATGCGTGGATTCACCGATTGGTTATTTGTTCTTATTGATGTAATTGCGAACCTTTCAGCAGCGACTGGTGTAAGCGGATTCTGTATCCTGAATTTCTATCTTTCGTAACGTAAAATTTCGATTAGCGTGGGAGAATATTGCTTGATGGTTGTACGAAGACTAATATTTGTGTAATCCACATAACCTGCCGACACAGGCAACATTCATAAAAATATACCTTCTTGTTCAGGTATAAAGTGATCTGTATTTCACTGTACACAACTTCCTCTGTTGTGTGTACAAAGTCGTGCTTCGCCCGAAGTAGCTCTGAAATTAAGCAAAATCTTTGCTCCTAATCTTTCGTTCGAGTATTAAATTTTCCTGCGCCAAGACATCTCCTGCGCCTGCTCCGCAGCCACAGCATCTGCAGTGTATGCACGATCGAAGGTGCTTGATGTAGAGGTGTGTCCGCCATCCCAGACCCAAATTACATGTTCTGTAATTCTATAATACATCTCGGGTTGCACCAAGAACGCCGCCACGCCGCACTCGATATTATGCTGGTATCATGGTAGGTTCAAAACAATACAAACGCGACTACACCAAGCATCGAGACATCGATCGTCATGTGAAACTTCAGTTGGGAACCAATGCGGACTGTGACCCTACATGTAAAAGTTCCAAATTCAGTTTGAATCAAGGCTGATCAAAGTGCCTCTCGGTCTTCTATCTCTTCCTGGTCGTGAGAAGAAAGCTGCGCGACCGAGTACGGTGCTCATAGTACTTAATTCAGCTGCGGTTGATTCCAGTGTATTTTCTTTCGTAGGAAGCACTTACAGTATACATCTCAAACTGCTGCATTATTTTACAGCAATTTCTGAAGAAACAAAATTACCGACTCCTCCGGCTTCGGAGAAGAGCGACGGCAGCGCGTCGTGGAGCGGCTTTAGTCGGTGCTGTGGGGCGTCCAGGCTCTTGACACTGCCGCGACAGCTGAGCCACACACGCTGCAGTGAGCATAGCATGGCGTGACGTTCAATCAACTTCGCTTCGGTGCTCACCAGGGTTCGGAAATCGGATTTAAGTTTTTGGGGGTTTGGGATAAAAATAAAAGCTCACCCAGAGATCCAATTTGTAGGGTATATTGGGATAAGGACAGGGGAGCAACATAAGGAAGGGCAAGAGAACGCCTGATCAAAACGATTGGTATATCAGTTTTGAAATGGCGTTCTCGTGCCCTCTTTCCTCTCGTTCATTCCGTCATACAGCAATAATTAGACGCCACCAAGGCGAGACTATTTGCCTTGCTCTCCAGCAAACTTCGGGATGCTTAGTAGAGGAGATAACATTTGAAAGAAGAAAGTTCGTCCGCGAGAGTTGTGGTCCGCTGTATTTTCTCAGTTAGGCTGCAATGTCGATTATAAAGCTAGTAGCTTCGCAAATATCTCACTTATAGTGGACTAACTAACTGACCAGAACGAATTGCTCGGTTAGTGTGCTGTTGCTTCAGAAGTACTGCTCCTTCAATCTTCGATCCGCTTAACAAACACTAAAGGCGACGGTCTAGATGACTACGCTGCAAGCCTCTTTGCGTTCTACTTCCCACGTTTCAGCACAAGCTCTGACACAAAGGCTTCAGTATGCTTGATAAAATATTTACTAGTATCTGATTTAGGAGGGTTCAATAGAGATGTCTTGTTCAACAAGGGGCAGACAAGGCAGTTTTTTTAAAAAGCAGGAGCAGTTTTTGTCAGCGACGAGCCTCTACACTGCGGGAAACGCTTCTGCCAGTGTATTAATAGCTGTTTTCGATAACTTTATCAAACCTAATGCTTAGGGAATTACCCTACTTTCGCAGCTGGCTTGTAATCTTTCTATGGTACCGGTACCAGATCAAGAAGGAATTCAACTGGCCTTTTTAATTAATTCATGTAGTAGTTCAATAAACTTCTACTGTACATGTACGTCATTCCTCCAAAAGTATACTCGGTAGGGTACTTGGGGTCCCCAAGATTCCCCCCCCCCCCTCCCCAAGTTGGGCGGTGGAGTACTTAGAGGACCCAAAGTACCGGTACCGGTACCCCGTCGGTGCATTGACGATTACGAGCACTTTTACTTGCAACAACAAACAGATGGTCAGCAGCAATTCCTGACCAGAGTTCAGCTGTTGCAGAGTTAATTCTGAGCTCTAAAGTGATCTGTTTGCTGCTCAAAACGAGGATATTCTATCTCCTGAAGCTTCAACGAAGCATAAATATATTTCCGGAAGCGACAGAGATATTTTTTGCTTTTGTGTGGCTTCTGAAGATAAATATTCCCACAACGATGGGGAAAACACGTTAACGTATTTCGAAGTAGTTTAGTAAACTAACGTTTGTAAAAATTTGTCCTCAAAATGTTAATCGATGTTTTTAAACTTTAAAACGTTTCTGTACCGGCTAAGACCAGTGTAAACACTTTTCACGCAACGGCTCTCAACATTGATTAAGTAAACTACCGGTACAGTACCTATTACCGGTACTCCGGGACATACGAGTCCTGCAGTCAGTCAACCGAGAGCACAAGCACAAGCACAAGAAGGGCATAGGGAAGGCATCGCCTCACTAGCTCAATGATGCGTGCGCAGTATCTCGCGATGGTGGCAGCGGCAGCTCTGATTGCGAGTGTTGGCGGACTTCAGGTCGCCCCCAATTCGGCCAAGTCCACATCGTTGCGAATGCCTGCTGAAGCCCGGTACCAACCCTACGTGGAAGGCAAGACGGACCGATTCCTGATCAGCGAGACCAAGAATGAACCAGCCACCAAGGCACCGACTGGCTACGCATTCTCGACGCTGCAGGAAGACGACAATGACATTCTTCAGGAAGACGATGATGGTGAGTATGAAGATGAAAGCGAGAGCTCTTCTTCCGAAGGCTCGGACATCGAGGATAGAGCCTGGAGAAGGAGGAAGAAGAGAAGAAGGAAGAAAAAGAAACACCAAGAGACGAAGACGCCAACGCCGACACCAACTCTCGAACCGAATGGGACTGCCACTCCTACTCCAATATGGAACACCCCAGAGCCTGACAAAATCGACGGCTTTTTCGCGTGGTTTAATCGGAGGTCTGGCGATTAATGGAATGCGCTGAAGTTTTTAAAGCAGGTTCTGTGTCCTTAAAATACATTCCACTGGCATCTGAGGCAAACTATCGGCTTGAGAAGCTTAGGCAAAGTGATTCTCCAACGTCAGCTATCACTCTTTTTGCTTAGTATCAATGCAACAAGTGAATTTGCTGACTTTACTGCTGCTTCCCACCATATTCGGATAATCGCCTGGCCAAAATTATACAAACACCCCCAATAGTGCCGTAGCTGCGTCAATTCTATCATTTTAACGTGCGGTTTTGACACAAGTATCATAACACGGCTCTGAATAACTCTATTGCGCTAAAGCTCGCGTTTACGCACTGTTTAGGGTAGCTCACATACAAAAAACCGATTTGCCCATCAGACAAAATATACGAACACCATCACTACCATACAAAAATCTATATAAACCGATGGGCAAATCGGTTTTTTGTATGTGAGTGCGTAAACGCAAGCTTTAGCGCTATAGAGCTATTCAGAGCCGTGCTATGATACTTGTGTCAAAACCGCACCTTAAAACGATAAGAATTGACGCAGCTTATTGGGGTGTTCGTATAATTTTGGCCGGGAATGTATGAGTACAGTAAAGTGCCTCAATATCGAACACCTGATATCAACTGATAGAAAGAGACCTATTTAACAATACAGGTTCTTTTGGTCACATGAAAGCATCTAATGCACTGCTTTACTGCAAAATGAAGTTCACATCGGTCTTCGCGATCAACGTCGAATGGAGCCAACAATGCTCAATAGTGTTGGCTGCCAGGTCCCACCAGGCTTCTGCGCACCACTCAATGGCCTTGAGCGCACCAACCTGTACTTTCTTGTATCTTAGAAAGGCTGGGGCGCCTCAGGAAAGGTCTGGACGCAGTGGTCACCATGCGCCTTGATATAAATTGACAGGAAGTTGAATAGTGTGACGGGTCACACAGCACCTTGCACAGAGGAAGTGAGAGCTTCCGAGAGTATACAAACTCTCAGTGAACGGCAGTTCACTAGTCCCTGACCTAAAGGGACAACTGACCAAGACTAGGTAGAT
>QOKR01000871.1:0-20139 GCA_016880985.1 Phytophthora idaei
GGGCGCCCTACTGGTAGTGCAGTCACGCGTGTCTACAACGGACACGCGACACTGAAGACTGCAGCCCCCAGTGAGAGAGACTCTCACTGCAAGAAGCAAGATGACAAGCCAAATCTTGTCATCCTGACGATAAGGCCGAAGAGTGACGACTCTCTTCGTGCACTGGTAGACTCGGGTGCGTCGACCAACTATGTTCGACAGCAAAGTCTATCGAAGCTGAACTTCGAGGATGTAGACACACCTCGAGGTGTGTTGGAAGTGCGGTTGGCAACGGGTCCCACCGTGAGAACTGAGAAGCGCGTCGTACGCATGCGTTTCTCGTACAAACACCGGGTGTTTGTGGAAGACCTTATCGTCTTAGACTTCGACGATAAGTTTGACTTAGTGTTGGATATGCCGTGGCTTGCACGGCCTGATCCAGTGATCAATTGGGAGAAGCGTACGGTTGTACGCTTCGGTCGTAACGCGACAGAGAGCGATGCCCTGTTAGTGTAGGACGTGCACCGCAAGGTGCACCCGATCATTCCGTTGAGGGGGCGCCAAACGCTGTTGCCTCCGGTGCTCACGCACAAGTCGCAACGACTGAGAGAGTCGCTGAATGTGAGTCGAATTAGAATCCGATTGGATCTGATTTGTGACGAGTCTTCACCTCGAGGGGTCGCAACGATGATGGCGCATCAACTCCTGGAGCTGAGCCATCGAATTCGGAAGGTTTTCCGGTCACAGACCGTGTCTGTGACGATTGTGCTTCAATTCCGGAAACTGATGCATCGAATATGCAAGGTCCCCCGGTTACAAGCAGTAGCTGTGAAGTTGGTGTGTCAGCACCGGGAGTTGACACGGAAGTGATTGGTTCAAAAATCATGGAAGGCTCCGCCGCAAGGCGTAGTGGTGATACAAACTCCGCCGGAAGATGTCGAGGTGTCAAAAGCGCATCAACTCCGGGAGTTGACGACGCGGCAAGCCGTGTCGGCGGTTGCAAACGTTTAACACCGGAAAAGCTTGCGTACTCGCGTGCAGCCGGGCTGCACGACGAAGCGAAATGCATTCAACCCGGGATTGATTATGCGAGTCCGCGGAAAGAATCCGCCGACGGTTCCAAAAATAACGGAAATCCGTCCAAGGCCGGGCCTGGACAAGGAATAAGTGAAGCCGGGCTCCACAAGAAGAAAAGACGACGCAAGCTGCGCAAGTCTCGGTCCAGGACCGAGACGCTACAAGAGATGTCTGCCGGGCAGACATCGGACACGACGTCGAGTTGTCGAGCCGTTGGACGTCTTGACACGGACCCGTACTGGTCTCCAGTACCGGTCGATGCAATTGGAGAATCCTCCGACGAGTGCGTCGGGGTTTACGTCGCTTCCAGTTATGAGATGGATGCGCTTCGCGAAGGACCTGTACGATGGACGCATCAAACAGATATGCATCCTTTCGGATCTCGAAACGATGAAGAGCGAAGCGGAGGAGTTGAGGCAACTCCATGCTGCGAGTACCACTGAGCGTGAGGACACTCTTAGTACGAAGGCGAAGAAGGAGCGCTTCGACGATCAGATCTGGGATTCGCTGGAGGTGAGTCCCTTCTACGATGTTCTGTGGGAGCACAGCCTTGTGCTCCCGGACGAGATTCCTGCGGAGCTTCCGCAGGACAATGGCATACAGCACGAGATTGATCTCGTGCCGGGTACTAAGTACTGTGTGACGCGGCAGTGACCACTGCTGCGGGATCAACTGAAGGTGATCGACGACTTCTTCGAGAGTCGTCGTCAAGCAGGGTAAGTGCGAGAATCGAAGTCCCCGCACAGTGCACCAGCGTTATGTGTCAAGACGCCACAGGGCCGATGGCGCATTGTTCATGCTTACAACATACTGAACGATGCGACGATACCGGCGCAGACGCCGATACCACGAAAAGATGTGATCATCGATTCGATGACCAAGAGCACCGTCTACAGCGCTCTCGATCTGCGCGACGGGATATATCAGATCCTGATGCGTGAGAGCGACATCCCTGTCACGCGGTGGGCACTCCAAGTGGTATGCTTTGGTAGTGACTTGTAATACCGCAGGGACTGAAGAACGCCCCTGCTCCCTTCAATACATGCATGACGCATCTATTGCGCTCGGTGAGCGCGATCGCATCGAGTTACTTCGACGATGGGTTCACCCAAAGTCGGGCTGTGAACGGGAAGACTGGGCGTTAATGCAGCACGATCACGAGGGCCGTGATCGTGTGGTCTACTGCCAGTCCCGTCAACTGAAGCCAGCTGAGCGTAACTATTCCGTACAGGACAAGGAACTCCTTGCAATGAAGGACGCGCTCGCAAAGTTCCGAGTGTACCTACTTGGGAGTGGGCCGTTCGCGGTCTACACCGACCATGCTTCACTGCGAACTGCAGTGAAGTCGCCGCACATCTCGCAACAGATGGCGAGATGGTTGTCGTTCTTCGCTGAGCAGGACTTCCGGGTTGAATACACAAACTCGGAAGGTTGAACGTCATGGCCGACGCATTGCTTCGTCGACCGGACTATGCTCTAAAGATAGCCGACGCCAATCGGATTGGTGTCGAGCGTGTGAGTGCTCCGTCGTCGTCGTCGTCGATCGACGACGTGAAGGCTGCGTATGCGAGCGACGCAGACGCGAAGCCGTTGCTGAGCTACGTCTCAGCATCTTCCGGCGAGGCGCATCGGAAGTTGGCACCACACCATCGTGGTCGTGCACATCGTTATCGTGTGCACGAAGGACTGCTGCTATACAGCGCAGTGGACGACGATGTGATTCGCATCGTCGTGCCGAACGACTATGATCTGCCGATGCGGAACATGTACGAGTACCACGATGCCCCTACGGCAGGGCATCCTGGTCGTGAGAAGACATACATGCTTCTCACGCGTGACTTCTACTGGAATCACCAGTACAAGTGGGTGCGCAAGTACGTACGTGCTTGCGAGGTGTGTCAACGTGTGAAGCCTGCTGCGTTTTCGCAGGCTCCGCTTCAATCACTTCCGACACCGTCGGAGTGTTGGCAGTCCATCTCTGTGGACTTTGTCTTTGGTCTTCCGCCTGACAGTAAGCGGAGGACTGGTGTCGCGGTCTTTGATACAGATTCAGCAAGATGGTGCATCTTGCTGCGGTACCAGCTGAAGTGACAGCCGTACAGGCAGCACGACTGTTTGTAGACATGGTGTTCGTACACCATGGCATGCCGCTCGACATTGTGTCGGACCGTGACCCACGCTTCACAGCGCGGTTCTGGCAAGGAGTGTTTACACTTCTTGGTGCACAATTGTCGATGTCGACTGCGGACCATCCGCAGACGGACGGTCAGACCGAGCGCGTGAACCGCGTGCTCGGCGACCTGTTGAAGAGCTACGCACACTCGTTCCAACAATGGAGCGACTGTCTGCCGATGGCAGCGTTTGCCATCAACAACTCGGTGCATGCCTCGACGGGGCATACACCGTTCTACGTGAATGCAATGCGGCATCCACGCCTTCCGAGCATGCTCGGAACGATAGCTTCCTCCTTAAGTGGGGGAGGATCTACGGTTGCATCCGAACAACCGCAGAAGAGCACTGATACCGACACAGTATCGGCAATGGCGACACGAAGACAAGCTGCGTCTCGTTCCGGGAACGAGACGACGGACAAGAACTACGAGTCCGTGCAGGGCACAGACAGCGCACAGGCCGGGCCTGCTGCGGGGAAGAACGCCGTGCTGAACAAACCATTCAGCACGCAAGCAATGGACTTTGCCCAGCGCCGACAAGCCGTAATACAGTTTGTGCAGGACGCGATATTAGCTTCTCGGGATACACAGAACCTGAACGCTTACAATGTTGGCAGGAAAAACACAAATAAATTCAAGAAGGGTTCATTAGTTCTGTTAGCTACACAGAACCTGCCACGACATGCAATTCTGGATTTCGGAGCAAGTAAGCTTTCTCCACGCTTCATCGGTCCGTTCCCACTGCTTGAACGGCATGGCAGCGCGTACACGTTAGACATACCGTCCAGCATTCGGCTCCATCCGACATTTTACGTCGGACAGCTAAAGCCGTACATGCAACACGAGCTATCTAACCTTGATGGCTCGCAGAAGACGACGAAGCGGCGTGAGCCAGCTTATCCAGCACGACAACACGGTCATGGAGCTTCACGACCTGCGGTCCATGTTCCACTTGGATGTTCGACGCAGGCTGAACAGGCTGAGCAACCTGCGCCTTCTGATAGCGCAGCTCCTGCTGCAGCTGAGCGAACTCCGCGGTCTGGAACTGTTCCAGAGCGGCTACACGACCGTGCAGAGCGCGAGAGTCACGGTAAACCTGGGGTTGAGCGTACGAGGGGTATCTTTCCACCCCCGCCGCCACCACTGCGCGATGCGCGCGGCTCGACCCGATGGACAGTCGAGCGAATCGTGGGCTATGTGCCCCCGAAGACGAACCGAGATCAGGCTCGTCTTCGCATTCGTTGGAGAGGATTTCCTCCCCACCAAGATACATGGGAACCGCGGAACGTCCTGATGGAGAACGTACCGGAAATGGTGAGGGCGTACGAAGCCCAGAACGGAGTGCAAGCGCAACGCCTGCACGAGCGCTGCGATCACCGCTGACACTCGGAGTGTCCCGACGTTCAAGTTGAACGCGGAGATCACGTAGCTGAGTAAGTACACGCACAATCGTGTACCCGGTGAGGTCTCGCTCGGAGAGACGCTCAGCCCAAGGGAGGCAGTGCGAACACGCAGTTCCAAAGGGAACTGCGCACGGAATACCCGCCTCCATAGCTTATTATGGAGGCGATCGATCATGTGTCGCCTCCAGATAGTCTTGAAGCGCTGTTGCGCCGCAGTAATGCGGGCGTGGTACACCTTCGCGCCTCTGTTGAAGTTTTCAACAAAGCTGTTCTAGGATTGACAACGTTCTATCCACTCGGGCACTATGCTTTTGCACGAAGTCTCCTTCGACGCATGCAATCCGAGCTCACGGAAGCATCCGATGTAGTAGTCGCGTCTTTGATTCGTCATTGGATCAAAGTGCTGCGCTGCAGCCTTAGTGTCATCAATGATGGGGTTGCACAGGTAGAGCGGGATCTGGTTCGGTGGCGAAGTCGCACCGAACCTGGAAACAATATCGTATGCGCTTGGCATCCACGGAGAGCGTTCTGTGGGGACAGAACGCGGAGAAGAAGGCATCACCGGCGATGGTGCCTTCTCTTCTTCTTTGCTTTGAACTTGAAGTGCTCGGATCGTTTTCACGGGCCGACGCGACCCTGTGACTGGATCATGCGCGACTGCGGCCGACTCAGAGTCGGCTGCTGGAACGGGACTTCCCCGTCCTCCATGGGGACATCATTAATGTCAGACCCATAGTCTGTAGGCATGCTACCGTCGGTGCTCAACACCGACGATCCCTCGAAGATTGTCAGAAGATGGTGCAGCGGCCTTGTTTTCCCATCGCTTCAAATACTGCAGCGCGTGGTATTCACCAACAGTGAGCCTAGACTCTGTCGTGGAGGTGCTTGGTTGCGCAGGCTCCGAGATGGTAGTGCCTGCTGCCGCAGGCACGGACGTAGCAGTGTCTCCAGAAGCAGTCTCTTGCGCTGGCGTCTTCGTTAGCGAGCTTATCGCGGAATGAGCTCGAATTTCCCGGAGAGTTGACGGTCTCGTCAATTCTTTGATTGATGTGTTAGGAATAGCACGTCTTATCTTAACGAGGGGATGGTGTAATGGGGTTACACACATATGGCTACACGTAGCCACTTGGTTACATGGAGGGTTCTCGAACAGTGGTGTAAGACACACCAATGGTTACACTTTGCAGACCGCTGGTCTGTATGCATTTAGCCTTCCTATCGGTAGACAAGCATTTCTTTCTACCAATTAGAATAGCAGGGTTCTGACAGCCATCAGATGGCAGAATACCTTTCATATAGGATATCCGGTTTAGGAGGAAGCCCAGTCCAAACATAAACCATAAATAGCAGTTTTCATTTTAACCCAAACCGGTTTTAGCTTTTGCTTATTTAAAAAAATCTATACTTTCGGACGAAAGTATTGTTAATCTAAGTTAAGTAAGCTACGCTTCCTCGTACACGTGTGCTAGCGTGTAAGCCTAAGTAGTGGCCACAGCGCCGGCCCATTACACCGTGTCCCGCGGCACCCCGCCACTTTCATCTTATCCTTTTTCTAATTAGGTTATCTGAGCCCAAGTTCGTTCTTGAGCCGCACAAGCTACTCTTGTTCTATTTTTCTCCGTATTTCTCGGATACGGTGCCTCACCAGGCGACCTTTTCATCTTTTCTCCAGGCAGCATGACTTCTAAATCGTGTATCAATGTACAATTCACACAAATCCATCATACCTCTGTACACCCCACAAGCAAGATCTCGTCATCGTTCCAGGCACGTCCTAAAACACAATTCAACTTCGTCGGCCGCATCGTTAGTGTCCGCTGGACGGACACTGTGCCTTAGCTCCGGCCAACCATTTTCCTGACTCACGATGTTCTCGTACGCTTTGATCAACAAAGGGCACTCAGGTAGCAACGTTGACGTGCGTTTCCAGCACACTTCGTAAGTCGGCGTGAGCACCAAGTACTGTTCTTCGCCTCGCACAACGCGCTTAGCCAGCACGTCTACCACCGCGCTGCCAACTCCACAGAAGGCAGGCTCCCCATCGCCAATATTCAAACGCTCGATAAAACTCGTGGGCGGTATGTCGTCTTCATTTAGTGGGTCTTCATCGTTCGAGTCTGGCAGCGTCTCGACGCCATCCGGTATTTCGGTAGGAAAAGGTTGACTCATACGACCGCTGAACTTCTTTAAGCGATTCATATCGACAATGATGACTCGATCGGGATGGGTGGGCACCGCAATTCGATAAGCGTTTCGGCCAACGCGATCTACGATTCAGTACGGACCGCGCCACGAGAAGGCTAGCCTCTTCATTTTTCTCTCGCCACGGCGATCCCTGAAGTACTAATAAATTCACACGGCTTCCCCCGTACTTCCACTTGGTCATATAACCAACGCTCGTGTCGGTCCTAGGCCTTCAGCGACTAACGCTCAACAATTAGTCTGGAGTCACAAAGGGACAGAAACAGCTTCCGGCGGTACGTCGCCACTTTATTGCGCCTCCAGTCATCACTCGTGTTCAAGAACGTAAGATCAAGCGGGAGAATGGGATCGCGCACGTACAAACTGAAGAACAGCGAGTCGCCGAGGGCTTCGCGGTACGAAGTACGGTAGGCGAATAACACCCGTGGTAAATACAAATCCCAATCTTGTTGCGTTTCTGCCACGAACATTCGTAGCATCCCTAAAACCGTTCCATGGAACGGTTCCACTAGAAACGGTGTTTGCGGGTGGTAGGCAGCCCCGAACAGCTTTGATTCCGAGCGGCTCATAGAAGGATTGATCCAAAGTAGATGTACAATTGGAACAACGGTCACTGATCGGACGTTCAGGAACACCGTGCCGTGAAATCACCTCGTCGATCATCAAGTTGACGAAAGTCAGTGTACCCAAAGCCTCGACCCAGTGAGTAAAGTACTCAGCGAACACGAGGATATACTTGTTGCTACGCGGAGTAGTGCCTAGTTGTCCTATGGCATCCGCCACTAATAACGAGAACGGACCATACAGCTCTTGGACGGGTATTCTCTTCATCATTCCGTTCTTCCAAGGTCGATAGCCTTTGCCACTCCCGCAGATAGAGCAACCCCGAACATACCCCGCTTCCAGCCTTGCCAATAAGCGTGTTTACGCACATTATCCACCATTTACGTCAGTCCAGCATGATACGAGAATGAATCAGCATGGCGATAGAGTAGAACCACCTCAATACACAGCAACGGTATCACCGGCACGCTGATTGTCCTCGCGGGTTCAGCTCATGCCCTCAGATGTACACGACTCATCCAAACCCCGTTCGTTATGACGTAGTGAGGTGCCATTTGCAGGATTCTCACGCGAAGTTGCGCATCCCGCTGTAGAGCATCGCTCTCCAAAAAATGCGACAAGTGCCATCATCCAAGGAGGACACTTCTTTTCCTCGATGAACCGCAGCATATCTAGTCCAAACTCGTCAATCGACCAGTGTACTATCGGCTCGACCACCTCCTCATATGGCTGCGTGTCAAACGTGTCCAGGTCGGATGACCAGAGTCGTTCTCATTTTCGTTCTAGGCCGTCGTCTCCTGATCCCGTACTTCGATAAGGCCAGGGGCCGGGACGATATTGTTGTTCACGACCGAGTCAGTCGGATCGTTGCGCTCCCTGACTTGGAGCGAATCCCCATCATCATCTGAATCGCTCAGCAAGTCGGTCATGGTAGGGACGCTCGCCGTTACTTCGAAGCCTTGACAATCCCTCTACATGTCCCATTGGCGTTTCGTCCTTGTGGAACATTTTGAAGCGCAACTGAGATAGTTGCATAGCCCATCGGGCCATTTTAACATTGTTAGTACGGTTTCTCTCGCTAAAGCCCAAGTCAACGCCTTGTGATCGATATACAAGTCGCATTCTTGGTGGTCGAGGTAGCATCTGAACTTGTGGGTAGCCCAGATGATACCCCAGCACTCAATCTCGGAAGTGCCGTCCTCTTTCCGATTCCAGTTCTGCTCAGCGCCAACAAGCAACTCGCTCGCGTACGATACCACTCCCTCTCGCCCGTTTACCAACCGTATCAGACACGCTCCCACGGCTAGCTTAGATGAATCCACATAGAGCTTGAAGCGCCTCGAGAAGTTCAGGTACACCAGTATGGGAGGCTCAACCAGTCGACGCTTCAACTGCAAGAAGGCCGCTTCGCAGTCGTCTGTCCATACAAACGCGGCACCCTTACCCTCAGTCGCTCTATAGGAGTCGATATCGCAGCATACCCCGGAATGTATCTTCGAAAATAGCTCGTAAGACTCAACAAGTCTAGGACAGCCATGTGGACGCTCCACGTTGATCACGGCCTTGACCTTCTCGGTGTTTGGCAAGATACCCGAAGGGGTTACAATATGGTCGAGGAATGCTACTTGGTTGCGCCCCCACTTGTACTTCTTCATCTTGAGCTTAAAACCAGCTTTTCGGAACCGTTCGAGCACCTGTTTCAACCGCACTAGTTGCGTTGGGAAGTCCTCACTGAAAACGACGCAGTCGGCCAGGTACACTAGGCAGGTGGGCCACTTCAAGTCGATCAACGCGCTCGCCATCAACCGCTCAAAAGCAGGCACGGCATTCCAAAGTCCGAACGCCATAACTAGCCATTCGTACAGTCCCAATTTGCACGTGACCGCTGTTTTCATAATGCTATCTGCCGCCTTGGGTATCCAGAAGCGATGTCCATCGTCGAGGAAAGTTTAGTGTTTCCGAGTACATCCAATATGGCATCTATGAGTGGCATCGGGTAGCAGTCTTTAACGGTAACAGCGTTCAATCGACGGTAGTTGATGCAGATTCGTATTCCTCCGTCATGCTTCCGGAACATCAACACAGGACTGGCCCAAGGGCTGAAGGAAGGTCGGAAGTGTCCTATCTCCAACTACTGATCAATCTCATCCTCCATAATATCACTCTCAGCGGATGCCAACTTCCTCAGTAGAGGCATTGCATACCTTCACTAAGCGTTTTCCGCTCTGAACTGTAAACAGCGTACCTTGACCGTAGCATACAACTCGGGCAATCCCTCGGCTAGGCCTGTCGCGGCCTCGGCCACGATCTCGACCACGTCGGTCACCACGATCGCCTGACCTCCAGGCTGCAAACGTATGGCCGACCCGGTCTGCGACCGGTGCGATTCTTCTACTCGCGGTGATCCCAACGGGAACACCTCACCAGTGTCTTTCAGGATCTAAATATTGTCGTCCAGGTCGACCACGGTTCGGTGCGCCTTCAACGTGTCGGTGACTAAGATGTCATCGACATGGAGACGGTCTACCGGTCAAAATCCCCCCCCCCGTTCTTGCGAGCCTAATTGCATAAGTATGTCAATCATACCTCGCATTTTTAACTTGTGCCCGGTCACACTGTTCCAGTTGTGATGATACGGCGACCTCGGTTCATCAGACGCCCTATGCGTTTCAACACCCGAAAATCAAACAAACTTGCCCCAGAATCTATCAGCATCTCGGTCGGGTCACAGTCGATGTAACCCGCCGACACGGTTTCCACGCCGCTCACTGATCCTATGACCCTCAAACCGTCGGGTCGAGACCTTCTCCGTCTTTGGACACTTCGTCCTCTTCTGGAGCTACGCGTGTCCCGGCTTTCTGTCCCAATCGAGTGGCGTCACTGTCAGCCACTGTGTGCACGTTGCCGTACAGGTTGCCTTCTTCGTCACGGGCCGGCTCTCGGTCGAAGAATGCATCGGAGCACTTGACAAGGATCGACGACCAATTAAAGCGAACACGACGACAGTTCCTACTGCTGAGATCGATCGTAGACGTTCTACACTTGAAGCACTTCGACCCACGAGCGACGATCTTCGACTTCATCAGGTCCAGTTCTTGCTCATAGCGTTGTCTCACCGAAGTATCTATCACGTTCATCTTGCGGTCGTCAACAGCTCTGCTCAACTTATTCACCATGACCCGCACTCTCGTGTCCAAGTCCTTGCTACCAACACTCACATTCTGAACATTGGACCTGCACTCGCAGCAAAAGAGAGCATCCTCCATGACCTCATCTCTTGCTACACCCTCCCCACCAACATAATACAACCCGAAGGCAGCATACTGAAGTGAGGTAAATCCTTGCTGACCTCATCGGTGTCGTTCAAAATGGAGCCTACTGAACTGTCCACATTCACGCCGATGTTCTGCCATACCGTAGTCACGTCCACCTCGCACTGCTTGGCGGTCTGTGATGCCTTTATGAAATGCTCCCTTTTACCGCAGATCGGAGAGACTCCTCCACCAACATCTCTTCGTCCGAATCAGGATCCTTATTCCTACGACTTAGTTCAACCTCGTCCAGCGGGTACAACCGCTCTTCGCGTTCGTTGTCATACTCGTCTTTCTCTTCATTCGCTCCTATAGTAGATCTTTCATCAGCAAGTCTAACACCCTTGCCAAGAACAACCTTGTATGTGACGGCATACTGTTACCGTCGACCTTCTTCAGCTCAGTGTCCATTTGGCCCGGTTCGTCGAGCTGTTATGCGTCTTTGAGCCCGCGGTCTCCATTCTCTAGTAGCTCTTCCAACCCCCCGGCAGGAATGGTTCCATCTGTGTCAAAACTAGCCACACCATCCGCATCACTCACAACTTCGCTTGACTTGTCCAGTACTTTCCCGTCAGGGTCATCCGTAATCAGGCGCTCTTCTTCGACAAGGGTAACGGTTTCAATCGCACCGTCCTCCTCTTTCTCCAAAAAGCGTCCCACCACGCTCCACCATACTTGATTCACTTGCAACTTCCCCCAGCATAATTACTTCTCCGGCTCCAACTCCTCTTCGTACAATACGTCACACCCAGACGCTCCTGGGGGCTCACACGTGCTATTGCCCGATCTTTTGCTAAACGTTTCATGTACAATCCCCTTCTGCATGAGGGGTTTACTCCAGAATTCAGGGTTGGCTGCCGGAGAGCGCTCATACGCTCTTAGCGGGCACCAATGATCTCGTCGTAACGACCACGGACTATCTCCTCCTCTTGGACGATCATGTCTTCTTCAACTCCTTCAATCGCATCGGCCTCGACATGCCGCTCTACACCACATACTGAAACCACCGAGGTGTTTGTCTCCAATACCTCAGTGACTCTATCTTCTCGATCCGTATCGGAAATGTTCCCAGCAGTCACTTCCACGGTCACCGCTTGCTCCTTGTCCATACAACTCATCTCGGCCCTTTGACCTTCATCTGCTGCAAGTGGCTGATAAAGTTCCGTAACTGTCGTAGGACCCGCAGCGCTATCACCTACGGGATTCGTACAGGTTGTCGACGCGGCATTAACTCCATCGCGCTCGACACCACCCCAAAACATGTGTCGCTCTCCATACTCTCCGTTACTGGCATTCACCGTGGTCGCCACCCCATCGACAACTCCCAACGGGTTCACTCCTTGGACACTATCCACGCGTCTGACATCCGTGGTCGAAACTGTCCTTCTAATCCGTAACTCGCACTATCCTTCTCCCTGCGCGCATTCGCAGGTTAATACTCCTTTGGCTGGGCATAAATACCATAGCACGCAGCACCGTCGTTACGAAAACGCGGTTCTCAAAATCTCATCGTTCACCATAATGTTCACACTCAGTCGCTTCACTAATCACCGGAGCCATAAACGTAACTCCACCACCATCTAGGACCCCCCCCCCCCGACCTCACTCGCTGCACTACTAGCAGCATCCTGAGTGTTCCCTCCTGTGCCGTGCCATTTACAAGAGGAAGGAGCGACACTCACTTCCCCTTCTTCCAGCCCCCACCAGTGCTGAGCGGCAACGGGTCCCAGTACAGGCGCCGTTCCGGCAGCGGTCTGATTGGCCATCTTGATCATAGCACTCCCCACTGGACACCCCGCGATGCGGTGGTCCCGTCGGTCGCAGAAGTAACACCCTCTCTGCTGGTAACCATTCCCGTTCTGGCGCTTGTCACCGCTGCCATTCACGCCCGATAGATTGAGGTTGTTGCCGCTGGTGTTCTGTTCTTTCGGGAAACCACATTCGAAAGACACGTGACCTCGCTTGTACCAGGTTTTGCACGGCATGTTGTTGTACCTACACGTCTCACGGGTAAAACCCAGCAGGTTGCAACGCCCGCATACGCTCATACCGTCCTGTGTGTGCTTGTCCGGACCCATGCGTTTACCACTTCCAGACGTCGTCGTCGCATTCTTCCACTCTTTGTCCGAAGACCAGCGAGGAATTACTGGTAACGCATCTGCGGGTCCGCGACTTCGGTCGCGTCACAAAAGTGCGAGACCAAGTCTCCCCAAACTTCAGCCGACATTCCTTCTCACGCTTAGCGTTCTTCAACCTCTCGATCACCTGCAGAGCTGTCTGGCAGATAAACCTGTTGTGGAGCCACCTGCGCAGTGTTTCAAAGTCGTGTATCTGCTAGTACACCGACCAGTTCTCGCCAGTCTTGCACTTCATGCATTCTCGGAACGCACTCAATCGCAATGAGTCACTCAAACTGGTTGTAGCCCTCTCGAAGGTATTCCCAAAAGACACAGCTTTCTCTGCCGTAGACTTGTCAGAATAGAAGGGTTGAATCATTTTCACCGTATTCTTGACACTAGAAGGCACGGCATAGGCAAAAGGCTCAGGAAGCGTCTCTCCCCTAGGAGTCGGAGTCACCCCAGCCACCGTAGTTGTCGTACCACTTGGAGACGGGTTCAACGAGAAAGCTCTCAGTTGTCATGTAGCTCACGCTGTTGCTGAGCAGGTTGTGACCAATTCATCGGCTAGAACACCGGATTTCCGAAGCCTCCACCTGAGCTTCCCGGCATATCATTCAACGTGTACCCTCCGTACTCTGCTATTGCCGTCAAGGGTGTCTTTGGGCGCGACACGGGCGGCACACGCTGAGTAGCGTTCAAAGGTTCAACGTAGCCTGGGTTACTCACAATTCCCGGAGACGGTTGTATGCTGTGGACCGGATCGAGCGGAGTCGGCACCCGATACCCCACATTACGACTGGATTTGTACGACATCGCTTGGGTTCCGTACATCGTCGGAGGGCAGGCAAAGCCCCGAACCGAGACCACCATTGGTCTGACCGACATTTTGCTACAGTTGCTGGTTCGTCAACACAGAGTATGCAGGGGCAGACACGCTCGACTGGTGCAGCACCGCCATCGGTTGTTGGTACTGACTCAGAGCACCAGTGCTCGGAACACTCGCAGCGTTCACCGGTCCTAGCGGGGTTGCCAGCCCGTCACTCCACCATTATTCACCGACGTTTGCTGAGGCTGCCAGCCCGACACGACACTACCGACGATCATGGGCGTCTGCGGCTGATACACCATCGCCGCACTACCACTGGTCGTTGTCGTCGGAGTCTGATACCATCCTGATGCATTGCCGCCAGCCACCGATACTTGCGACTGGCACGGGTCCGAAGCGCCTCCTCCGGCCATCACCGTCTGCGATGGATACTGTCCGATTGGGCGGCTACTAGTCATAGTCATCGACTGCGGTTGGAGGCCCTGAACGCTACCACCAACATTCGACGTCGGTGGCTGGTCGATCCCGTAAGCGCTGGCACCCGCCTTCGTAGCCTGCATCTGGTGTAACCCTGGCACTGACGACCGTCATCGGCAATTGAGCTTCAGCGTGAACACCACCAGCCGCCGTAGATACAACCGACTGATACGTACTAGCCCCACCACCGGCTGTCGAGGGGATCGCCTGCTGGTACTGGTCAGCAATACTATCTCAGCTCGTCATCAACGGCGAATTCGTCGAACCGGTCGGTTGCACGGGGCCAGGAGCATGGGGCTACTGAGCCACAGGCAGCACCGTACCGCCGCTCACTATACCCTGCACCGGGTTGAGCATGGCCACTTGTGAATAATGCCCTAGAAAAGCGACCTGATTCGTCGGAGGAGGCACCTGCCCACTAACAAGGGTAGGAATACTAGGACGCTGCAGACTCGGGAACGGTTGGTCCACAGGCTGGTTCATCCCTGATTGACCCGCAGTAGGCTGGTTCCGGACCGGCTGACTGGTTCGTGGCAGGAGGCATCGTCGCCGGCTGAGGCACCATATCCTGCATCACCGCAGGCTGAGGTACCACCGGTTGCATCACTGCCTGTACCGTACTCGTCGTAAACTACCCCCGACGAGTAGGAGCGGGTTGCTTAACTAGCGGAACCACCGAAAAGTCAACCCAGGGGCCACCGCAACTTGCTGGTACTGCTGTCCTACTCGAGCCTTGACTTGGCTTAGCCGAAGGAGCCATAGGCGCACTACTTACTCCGCTCACCACCGAAGCTGCTCCCGAACCACTCGACACTGTCGGATCACTCGACGTAGGCCCCGTACTCGAACCGCCATTGTTCCCAACGTCGGAATCACTAAGCGCTTGCTGAAGCCTAGTGTGTACGTCACTCAATCCTGCGGGAGTCGTCACATCAGGAGCACGAAGATGTTGGTCTGCGGACTCGACTCGCTCGACGTGCTGACCCACCCCAACGTCTGTTCTGCCGCACCATCGTCCGAGTCTGACTCCTCGTCCGGAGGATCGATCCACTGTTGATTCGGCTCTAGCTCATTGGTTAGAATCACCTCGCTAACGTAGTCCCCATGCTCTTTGGAACTGTCGTCTTGTTCCATTACCGCTTCTTCTCCTTGGCGCTTGTGGCCGTACTCAGAAACCGTTCACTCTTCGTCCAAGCCAGTCTACCTTGACGAGCAGCTACCCTGATTATCAACCAAATGTCACACACCCTCCCTGATAGCGAAGGGGCTCAAGAGTAGCCGTGGGTCGTTTGTAGGAAGACAAACGTGGGTTAAACCTGAGAGGATAGACTAAAAGGGCAGTAAGGAAGGTAATATGTAAAAATACACTTCTTACTACGTTACCGTATTTCAGTCTGAACGCTATCGGGAAGATTTACGACTGAAAAGCAAACACGAGCGTTGGCCACCTATCGCGCTCGCTTCAATATGCATGACTCCTCTCCTTGAGCACTCATCTACCTCCCTCTTTACGTGTCACCCGTCCTTCATCGTGACACTCCTGCTTCTTTCGCATCCGACGTGGCTCAGTCCCACGTTACGACCTCCATCCCTTGCATCGCATCGCCTCAGTATCCGTACTCCACACAGCCAGCGGCGCACTTCAGCCTTCGAGTGGTGCTGCGAACGCGCGTAGCACGCCTCGGGTCATCATGGCGGAGCGCATCTCTCGAACCAGCAACCTACACCATGTAAGCCACACCAGGTGTATCCATATCTCCATCATGCATGCCTGAACCCATTTTTGGGTCAATTCCCGACTCGGTACCCAACACCCGGACACCCTCTGTCTGGACGGCTTCCCACCCGGACTCCGGACACTTTCGATACCAAGCATACGCACTTTCTTGACCATACTAGTAGTTGCAACCACTCTCCGCGCAAGTTGCGAACCAATCGTGCTTGCGACGGACTCCGACCAAATCCAGCTTCCCCAGCTGAATAAGGATACTCGCCTCCTTCGGGTTGGCAAGTCCACCGACGACATCAATAACGAAGCGAGATCGTGGGTACACATTGGTGGATTTAACCGTACGAAAGAGGAGGCGAAGTCGTGGCTGCAGAAGTGGATTTACGACGGGGAAAACATGGAGTCCGTTGGCAAAAAGCTGGGTCTGTACAATTTGCCTGAAAACGAAATGTTGAATCATATCAACTTTGAAGCCCTTCGCAAATTTGTGAGGATAGATTTTTACCAGAGGACAGGCTACAAGTTGCCAAAGGGGTATGCTCTTAAGAAGATTACTGGCTAGGGCTGATTTAACTGGTCGTACTGGTTCCCAGAGAGCAGCAGTAGTAGTAGTCCCGACAAAGCTGAGAAACTACTCCAATCAACAATAATCGCCTTTGAAAGCCATTTTGCATCCCGTTTCGTTCGCCCAGAGATCGGAAACGACATATACTGTCCGATATTGATCGAGATACGATCACGCCAAAACTCCAGAGCCTGCAATACGGCATCGATTGTATATTCTGGTAGAATTCGTTGAACTGGTTGTACAGCATAGTATTACGTACGTGAGCCACCTGTGTTAAAACTAGGGTTTTAAATTAAAAGAACGACCCTATCTACGGACACTCCACATACCCACAAAAGTTCATCGTCGCCGCCGCCTTATATGCATCAATGTGCTCACACTCCATCGTCTTGAACTGAATGGCCGCACCTGCTAGTACTACCGAATAGTAAGTGTAGCAGCAAGAATATATATATATATATATATATTCTAGGGCTGCAGAGCTTGATCTTCCACCGTGGACGAAAGTCTTGATCTGGATGAAGTACTGAAGATGTTTGAGTTACCAGAAAGGCGAGTAGGAGCACTCTAAGAGCTAGGTGCATTAAGCAATCGGGGGAGGAAGCACAACAGGAATCATCAAATGGCTCTGGAACGGTGGCTCAGAAAGCACAAACCTGTCAAGCAAAATTTGATATCGAACATTGATGGTTGTTTGATGGACTTATTCTTTGATTGCGGAGCTGATACTGAAATAATGTCACCGCGAATAAAACGCTTGCACACCACAAGGCCTGAACCTCCATTACAAACGCGGGTGGGTGGCCCCGCAACGATACGTAGAGTAAAATGAGCTAACCACGACTGTACAATACACAATGAGATACTTACGTATCAACCAGCCGGGAGAAGACAATGCGTCCAAATCGAGTCCTAAAATGACCTATTTGTCCTAAAAAGCAACGTTAAGTACGAATTATTTTCTGCCGTTTCTCGCAGCGGGCTGAGGGTCCTGTCACAAGCGAGCGGAGCGGTGCTTTTAGGGGTTGGGAGCCTACAAAAAGCTGCAGCATTTGTGGCCTTGCTGGAGAGCGATGACATCAAAATACCAACTACGGTGAAAGATACCATGGAGAATCCATACTGGTGAGAATGATTAGCTGCAATGGAGAAGGAGCTTCAAGCTATCTCGAAAAATGCAACATGGGAAATAGTGGACACACCTCGCGACGGAAACCTGATCAGTGCGAAATGGGTATTTAAGGTGAAGTTCGACAGTAGGGGCGAACTGGAGAGATTTAAAGCTCGGCAGGTAGCTCGTGGCTTTACCCAGAAGTACGGAGTGGATTTCGTTGAAACGTTTACTCCTATCCTTAAGATCACTAGCCTACGGTTCATCGTAGCACTTGCTGCGCTATGGCATGCTACCCTCCGCCGAGGTGACGTTCCGAATGCTTACTTCCAAGTGGAACTCGACAGACCCGTCCACATGCGTGCGCCCACTGGCCTCCACATCCCAAAGGGCAAGTCGCTACTCCTACGAAAGAGCCTGTAAGGCCTAAACAGACTTGGAAGCACTAGAACGATATTATTCACAACTACCTGCTGGAGTTGGATTTCTGGAGGAGCAAGCTTGACCCTAGCCTGTACTTCCGGAGGTTCAACAGCTTCAATGACAGTATTGGGCCTTTACGTGGACGATGTAGTCGTAGTCAGCGTGAAAGTGACTCGGACTAGACCATGCAGAAGCTCGCTGAGCAATTTCAGATCAAGGATTTAGGCGTAGCTACGAGGTGCCTCGGCATACACATCGAGCAGACCGACTCTGGTATCTACCTACATCAAATGGCGAATACCGATAGCTTGTTGACAAAACCCGGCATGGAAAAACTGTCGCCCGGTGTCGACGTCGATGGAGGCTACCGAACACAGCGAGCCATTTTTCGACACGAGCATTATGCGGGAGGCAATTGTATCGCTACTATGGCTCAGCACATGCACACGACCGGACATTACGATCCAAGTGGCGACAGCAACGGCCTCGCAAAAGCAAATACAAAACTAACACAGAGATAACTCAACACCAGTGCATGTTAGGCTAGCATAGGACCCAGCTAGCCATTCACTACTTCATTCCAAAATCTACTCAGTGCGAGGCACTACAACACGGTAGATAAAAAATAAATGAAAAACCTCATATGAGAGACAAGATTAAATTTTGGACAAATATGACATTTTAGGACTCGTTTAGGACGCATTATTCCACACCAACCAGCCGTCCATGATCCATACATGTCATATTTTTAAAGATGGTTCCTGTCACTGTTCGCAGAAACTCTTACTGTACTGCTAACATTCCTATTTGCAAACGGTTTGTTAGTGTATTGAAATTTAGCTAACCTGTTGGTGGAGCCAGATTGGCTAGTAAGCGGTTTAAGATTCAAAATAGTAGCTCTCAGGCAGAGCTAAGAGCTCTATATGTGAGACCTACAAACACAGTAAGGGCATCACAAAAAGTGAAGCTGTTATTAGCACAATATTCGCGCTATCCATCTTACTGAAAGAAGATCTTGAGTACGCGTGTATTCAGGGTAAATTAGGAACAGAATTGACGATTACTTTTTGCAGGTGCTGGCTTTACCTTTCGGTTTAACTAGGCTTATAGGTAAGACTGAATAGTGAGACATAGTGCGATGTTTAGATTAACAGCGTCAGTATAGTGCTCCATCTAACAAAAATGTACAGTTCGTGTTTTATTCGTGTCAGAGCGCGTGTGTTTCACTCTTTTCATGCTCCAACCTGCGCATGTTTTTCCTTCGGCTTCTCAGTAAGGCACTCCCTCTATGCGCTCTATTAATAGTCACTTACCAGCTATCGCTTTCGCAGTGAAAAGCCCGCCGAAAAGCGGCAAAACAATTGACCTTTTGCGTCATCAAAGTGATCACTACTCGTCGTTTTCCAGCGTGAAACTGAGCTCGTCAAATGACACTTAGTAAGTTAAAGGGTTCTAACGTGAGTCGTACCGAGAAAGGGGTGGGAAAATTAAGCTGCAGATAGTGTTGCGTATTAATTTGGTATTTTATTTGTTATCCACGTGAATGAGTTGTCTGCTATACTCTCGATGATACCACAAATCCATTTCCACGAAGCCGAATGTTAAATAACTACATGAAGTATCAGAGTTACACTATTAATCGTTTTTGAATATATTCTTTGTGTTGTAGTTATGCACTGTAAATTGATGATTAAGCTTGGCGGTGATTTTCGTATGAATCGAGATCCCAGTATTTGGTGGGGGGGGGGGGGAGATTCTCTACTTATGTGTACAAACCGTAGTGTCCTGCTGTGAGAACCTAACCAAGTAATCCGACCTTCAAGAACAACTACGATTTGTTTTGCATCAGCAGTGAAATCTTTGTCCAAAAGAAACATTGAATCGCATGGGAAAGTAGCCATTTCTAGTTTGTACCGATTGATAAAACCCCGGTCTTTGTTTTCAAGAAGGCTCAGGTGTGTTTCTTAGCTTCGCTATCACTAGAGCAAAAAGTGAGAAACCAAAACAAACCAAATGCAACCCTATCTCCACCTTCATTATCTACTCTCGATGATGAGTAGTGTCTAGTTGCTCCCCGAGCTCGTGTCCAGGATACCGTCGTATGCCTCATCGCCACCGAAGTAGCCCTGATAGTCCGCTAGCAGAGTCATGTTGAAGCCAGGCATCTCCTCCACACAA
>QOKR01000872.1:0-20113 GCA_016880985.1 Phytophthora idaei
GTACTGTGTTACTAGACGTGGCCACTGCCTCGCGAGCAGTGCGACGTCATTGACGCCTTCTTTGCTGCCAAGGTGAAGGCGGACATGGTACGGGAGTCGAAGTCTCCGCACTCGACACCTACTTTCTGTGTCCGGAAGCCGAACGGAAAGTGGCGTCTGGTTCACGCTTTTAACAAACTGAACAGCGCAATGGCGCCGACCCAGGCACCTATCCCACGAAAGGATGTGTTGATAAACAACATGGCCGGGTGCGAGTTGTACAGGGCCCTCGATCGGATACTTTCAGATCCTGTCAGTCAATCAGTTCCCATGTATACGTCTCATATAGTATGGGCAGATGCCGTAATTGCAGTCGCTGCGGCCCTTCTACTTGTTCGAACGTTAACTCGCGGCCGGCGAAGTTAGTAAAATTGCGACCAGCCATCTCTGCATCTTTGCTACAGTGTGCCCCCGGTCGAATCCAGAATTCGTAGATACCCGACACGTTTAGATGACGGATTCTGTTTTCATGATGTTCAATTGCTGGATACTCGTCACCTGGATTCGGATGAGATTCCTGCGCGGTAAACACTGTGCTGTCACGTCGGGGATCCATGGATTCTCGGCCCACAAGAATTTACCCCAAAACACTGCTATTTCTTCTGGAAGGGATGGAGGCTCTGGTATGGTCTCCAAGTCGACGTTCACACTCTCCAGCTCATTCGAGGCAGGTTGATACGTTGTATTGGACAAGGGACGGACCGCGTCCGCTGCAAGTTGTAGAAGTTTATTCTTCACTAGGCATTGTCGAGCTTGCGCCTCTTCTGAAGTCGGGCGCAGGATCTCGCCGACCGCCGCCTGCAATTGTCCTCTGTGATCTTTCTCAGTGACCCGTGGGTGGCCACGTTGTTTAGGTATTGGAGATAGGAGGGGATCCTCGCTACCGTTGCCCTTCCTACCAATCCAAGTCAGTCATGCCTCCGTGTAGATATCCTTCCTTCCGAGTAACCACGTAACCGCATCTTTGACTCTTTGCGCCTGAATCGCTACGGAAATGTCTGCTAATCCCTCCCACCGGCTTCACGCGGTGTAAAAATGAGCAATGACGACATCTTGTGTCTACTTGGGTCATCTGTCATTTGCCTTTCCACAAGAGCTGCTACTGGAGGTTGATGAGCTGGCAAAGAATTGCCGACGATGGCGGAAAGACCTTGGCCGTAAAAAGTACCGATGGGAAAACGATCGCGTTATGATGATCCTCGCGGTCTCGAATTGAAGTTCTAACCCGTTCTGCTGTTGCTATCTGCCTCTTCACATTTCGGATCCGTTTGACCCAATTCCAATGTTGAAGGTTGGCGTGACCTACAGCTTAGCCTAGATACCGTTCGGTGTCGTTCATTGCTAGGACCTGTATGCCATACCAGCTCACTTCGTTGACAGCTTTGATCAGAAAGACGTACTTACTTTTTGCCGGCTGCAGTGTCAGTCCCGATATCACTCCAAATTCCTCCACTATGGAAGGTGCTCTTGGGAGCTGGCTGCTCCGCTGTAGAAATAATATCGAGTCGTCTACAAATGCAGAAAATTGGTGTTCCTGGACTGAGTCTGAACCTGGTACTGGAACCCCTTTGAGCTCTGAATCTTGCGCAATAGCTAATCCCAGCCGTTCCGTCGCCAGAATGAACAACAAGGGAGCCAAGGGGCATCCCTGACGTATCCCGGGCTTTACTTCCAGTGGCCTCGACAGCTCTCCGTTCACCAAGAACTGCACTATTGTGTTGTCGTGCAATCTATTAATAAGGTCCACAAACTCTGCTGCAAAGCCGAAATGGCGCAGCACCTCCAGTAGGTAGACACGATCTACTGTGTCGTACGCCTTAGCGAAATCTAACATCAAGATCCCGGCGCTATCTCCCGCGGAGGTGAAGTCATCAATAATCGCCGCTTCCAACTGAGCCATCATCATGATAACGGACTTGTTCATTTGCCTTCCATGAAGAAATCCTTGTTGAGTTTCGCCAATGATTCTTCCGAGAAAACCATGTAGACGTGTAGCAAGCACTTTTTGCAAAGAGCTTGTAACTCATTTGCAACAAAGAGATTGGTCTGTAGTCTCGTGCATTGGGAGAGTCTCCTTTCTTGCGTAGCGGAATGACAATAGCCTTCATGAAGGTGTTATGTAATATTTTCCCTCGTAACAGATCATTTCACACCTCGACAAGCCTTGGCACAATTGCTTCCGGCACATCACAGTAGAAATCATTCCCCAGTCCGTCTTCTCCTGCAGCATTGTGCCTCTCTAACACTTTGATGGCCGCGTAAGTATAGGCCTCTGTGATATCCTCCATTAGCTGCTTGTTTTCCCCTGCGCTCACTTTTCTCTCCGTTGGAAAGGTAACAAAACTCTCCAAGGCTTGCTTCATTTCACTTGGAGACACTCGACTGTGCCTTTCTCCCATAATTTACTTCCATACGGTAGAGAAACGTTCCTGAATCGGTAGATCCGGATCAAATTTCATGTTGGCTGGGGGCAAAAAAATCGGGAAACCATTCCCAACCTGCTGTCTTCCTAAAGAGCCATCGAACCTACTCCGGAGTACGATGTAGTTGGCCCCCCTGCTCGTTTCAGACTCCATTCACGCAGATCCTCAAGAAGCGCCGTCACCAATTGCGCTCGGGTCCTGTTTTTTTTCTTCTCGTAGCTGACGTTGTAACCTCTTTGCTACTTTATTCCGCAGTTTTTTTATCGCGGCTGGCAATTTTCTTGGTCGCATTCCGGCAGACCTTTATCTGGCAATCCCAACTTAGATGCCCCGGGCCGTTTTGCGGTGCATATCCAAGTAAATCCTCTAGAAGCTCGGAATGAGCTCCACGGAAAGGGTAGGATGGTCTTGAGGAAATGATTTTTGACGGTCTCCTGTTTGTTGGATCGCGTAGGTGCAGCATGACTTCGTCGTTCTGACTTCATTGGCGGCGGCGTCACTTCTAACCATTGCACCCATGTACTAGTTGCCGTTGCTAGATAAAACCGGTCCAAGCGGCTCACTGTGTCTCCTTGCCAATGGGTGAAATGTTCGTGTTGTGGAAGCTCAAGTTCTTCCAAAGCGGAACCTGGTAACACTCGCGCGTCCTCCATATCACATTGCTTCTCGAGTCTCAATAGGACGTCGCTCTCTGTCTTCTCAGACCGGACTTCCCCAAGCCTGTTTTGCGGTGGAGCTTCGACACAATTGAAGTCCCCGACCAAACTTGGACGCTCGACACTCTGCAACTTCCAGTCGTGTAGCCCGACGAAGAATTTCTCGCGCAGCTACTTGTTGATGGACACATAACCAGTAACGATATGAGAGTGATCTACCTGCACTCTCATTGTCCTTGCTGTTCATAGCCTCCCATTCCACGGTTTGACTTTATCCGCAGACTCCGGAAAAACTAATATTCCAACTCCGCCTTGCTTGTATGTATCCACACTCCAGTATGAAAATGGCTCTTCCGTGTCCGGTTGGCCTCATATCCAGTTCCTTCGGCGCATGAGGTCGCCGCTTTCCTGCTCGGTCTGCACACGGGTTTCCTGGAGCAGGATAACCGCTTGCCTACGATGAACCGGAATATTCCTCCACGCTGCTAACCATTCCCATCGATCTTTTGCTCGAAAACCGCGCTGGTTTTGCGTAATTACACGCATATCATGCCGATGCAAAGCTGGACGCAGGTCTGCCTCTTCCTCCGTGTGATAGTCGAGCTCTTCGAAGTGCGCACTTTGGCTATATACATCCATGGGGTGTTCGTCACTTTGATCCGGTTCTTTCCTCTCAGCTGGACTTGAGGTGCCCTTAGTACTGATCAGAATGAGTGATGTGTCCCGTCACCACCGCCGTCCCCATGAAATCATCAATAGCCTCCCAGTGAATCTCATTGTTGCTGGTGTAGAAACTCTCGCGACACACGCTACTGGAGTGTAGCGCCCTGCGATGCCTGATCAGGATAATCCACAACGAATCGTCAGGCATCATTGTTTTCCCTATCATCCCTGTTTTGTTTTTTTACCGCGTAGAGTTGAGCACAGATAATGTGATTACCCAACCGTTCTTCCTTTCCTAGTGCACACAATTTTCGAATCGAGTCCCCACCGTATTTTTCTGCTTCGAGTATTACCCAGTTTTCGGCCCTGTTCACTTCAGCTCTTCGAATGCTGGAGCTGGAGCTTCGCTGTACCCCCGCCATACAAATCTAACAACTTTCGCGTTCGCCTGGGATTCTGCAGCTGTTCACGTTGCTGCTGATTCCAAGCTCGCATTGACTCAATCCAACACCATTCACGCCAGGCCGCCGTCCACAAGGTGATGACTTCTGGTGCAATCAATTGCATCACTTTGTAGAGAAACTTGAACGCTTTGAGCATCTCCAATACGAGCTGAGGTCCGTTGCGGACCGCCGTCTTCCATGTATCTACAGATGCATCGTCCACAGGAAATGGAATTCGCGTTCGCGACCTCCACAAATTGGTCACAGCGTTCCAGTATATCGACCAGCTTGGCAAGGTTTGCTCCTTCTCCCGGTCTCCAGTGCTTGTCGACGAGTCTTTACTCGCAACCTCTTCAAATTGGTCGAGCAGGATTCTGGTCGGGTCGTCGCTGATTCCTTTCTTGAGAGGCACTGCTTCATGGTGGGCATTGACAACCGTTCCTCTCTCCTCCATGCGTTCATCCGGTGTGGCGTCATGTAGACGCTTAAGCGGCGCCTGTGACCGGGCTGCACTCCTCTGCATAATCCGTCGCACCTGGTGGTGGCATCTCGGAGTTTCTTGTAGAGCTGAACAGTCACTGAACAGGATATATTCCGACTCAGAGCTGTCCGGATGATGGCCGGATGATGCGGTTGACGTGCCCTCCGCGCTGAGGTCGTTCGAGCTCCGCACTTGCTGTTGCCGTTATCGCACTATTGGTTCCGGAATTTGAAATTCTTGCATGTACTGCTGACAGACGACCGCGGCATTGAGGTTTGCCTCTAAAAGCCGCTGCTGCTCTGCAACCGATAGTTGCGAAACCGTATTGACTAGGAAGCTCAGACGTTCTGTAGTCCGGGCTTAACCATGGTCGAGTATATGATAGATCTCGGTCTTGAGCCCATGGTGGATTGTTGGTCCCTCACACGCACATCGTAATTCCTCGATATCTCCTGACCAATTCTCGGGGTTCGAAGGGGATGCAGCCCCGTAACTACTTGCACTGGGGTGAAAGTGATCGGGTATTTCTTCCTCCATTTTACACTCATCAGTATTGACTCCTGGTGGTGTAGCCTGCTCCTGACTCTCCACGACAACGTCCTCTTCCTTCTGTAGACGCACATCCTCGCTTGTGGACGATGTGGGCTCTCATTGAGTATCTCTAGCCTGATCCGTGTAGGGCGAGCTGGTGATGTGATCCTCTTTCTGGTCCTCTTGCATATCCACATCTCCTTCCGGTATGGCTCCTGCTCGCCATCCGTGTACGTACGCTGCATAGTGATTCCCTGAGTAGTGCAGAACAAGAGGACTGGCGCTTCCTTTCTGCTTCAGCTCCTTAACTGTTTTCACACACCAGTCCGCCAATAGTACGTACCCCCCGCATGCCGCATTTTGCTTACACCCTTGCTCCGCGTTTCTGGTTAGTAATGAATAGCTCCGCATCCACTGCCACCGACATTGTGGCTGATCACAACTATGCCCCTTCGTAGTAGCATCCCGTACGCCGCCAATATGTCGTTACTTCCCCAGATTCTGTCCTCAATCAAGTCCGAGACCGCCGACGAGCTGGAACCGTACTCCTGTAAGCAGTTACGGAATTCCTCTGCTGAAGCATTGTTTGCCATTTTGTCCCAGCAAGTCGCTTTCCTTGCTTGGTGGGGAAATGTTAGGGAGAAGTCAGTTAACGCGTGTGCTGCACACCCTTGTTTGAGAGCACTGCTTAATTCCACGAGCTGGTCCGAGTACTCCTCAAACGTGCTTCCAGCCAGTGCTTGTGCTATAGCATAAGCTTGACAATTTCCAGTACCTCGCGTGGTTACGTCCTTTAGTCCCTTTTGCTGACGTCTTTTCTGAGAGAGATACTGTCTGCTCACCTTGATCCATCATCGTTGTTAGTTAGAAGCAAGATAAATTGGCATTGAAGCAGGTCGACCTCCTCTAAACTGCGGCGACTTGAGTTGTGGCGGCACCCACACACACTAGGTTTGCATTAGCCAAGCTATTAAACGCTTGTACAAGATTCAGTTGGTTCAGAGGCCCTCTATTTGTGTTAAAATAAGTTCTATTCGTGTTAAATTAAATGAAGAAATCCTGAGGCTATACCTCATCGATTTCCGATCCTGTGCTAATGAGGATGGCAAGAGAGTTGCTGCTTAAAGAAATCAAAGCCGCTCACGGTTTCCCGTTTCTGAACCTGCATCACGATGGATGGTCCACGGGCAACGGCAAAGTGAGTGTGCTAGGGACGTCGGCTTCATTTATTGACGAGACGTGGGAGTATCGGGAGATCGCGCTGCTCTTAACGGGTGGTCAGTCGTCTCACGCAGCCACTGACGTTCAGAAGATGATATGAGCCCGTATGACCGACGTATTTGGGATTGATATGAACGCGATGATCCAATTCACTGTGTCGGATACGACTTCAAGTGCAAAAAACGGCTTCAACGCTTTTTGAAGATTCGATTCCTACAGATTCCACGATGCTCGTATTAAATTGGTGATTACAATACGCAATGGGTCTACGTGAGAACAAGGAAACTGTAGTGGTGCTACACGCAAGTGGCTACACGTAGCCACTTGGTTATATGAAGGGTACTCGAACGTTGGTATAAGACACACCAATGGTTACACTTTGCAGACCACTGGTCTGTATGCATTTAGGCTTCCTATTGGTAGATAAGCATTTCCTTCTATCAATTAGATTAGCAGGGTTCTGACAGCCACCGGATGGCAGAATACCTTTCATATAGGATATCAGTTTTAGGAGGAAACCCAGTCCAGACATAAATCATAAATAACAGTTCTCATTATAACCCAAAACGGCTTTTAGCTTTTATTATTTTAGTAAATCTATACTTTCGGATGAAAGTATAGTTAATCTAAGTTTAAGCAAACTACGCTTCCTCGTACACGTGCGCTAACGTGCAAGCCGAAGTGGAGGACACAGAGTTGGCCCACTACAGAAACAGTCGAGGTCTGCGACCCTGCAACGAACACCCGCAAGCGCTAGCAGCGCTACTGCACTGTTGGCGGCGTCTTTCAGGAAGGACGCGACTTGATCAGACACGTACGGGCCCTGAACAACTGCTTTTGTACGCAGCAGTGCTGCAAGCGCCTGGAGGAGATCCAGAAGTTTTTCTGCCTGCCGATCATGGGTACCACGTTGGCCTGTGACACCCGGGTGGCTTTTAGTGTGAAACGTTTTCAGAGGACCATTGTGAATGACGCGGCGTTCGCTACCTATTTCCAGAAAGCAAGAGAAAGGTGAAGATGCATCAGTGTTCGAGTGCTTGTCGTTAGCGGATTGGCGTCTTGTGACATAGATGGAGGCCATTGTGTGTTCAATCGCGGACCTCGCCCGGGTAGAAGTACAACGAAAGGAGCCGGTATCATCGGAGCTCATTGTACTACTCAAGTTTGCGCCAGACCGTCTCGACAGCAGCAAATTTTCGGTATGTGATCCCGACGCACCACGAACGCCGACTACTACCGTTGATTCGTTCCAGCGTGATGCGGTTGCTGCGGAAGACCTCTGCCCCCTCGCATGCACGTGTTTAGCCCGAATGGTCAACCAAGTTGAGCAGCGCATCGCTACCGCTACACCTGAGACTGTCTAGATTATTTTACTTGATTCAAGGACCAAGTTTTCGGTGGCATCTTTAATTCGGCCTTCGAAACGAGCCAAAGCCAAGCGGACGAGGATGATGGAGCGGACAAGATTGCAGACGATCGTGCTAAACAGACCATCGTAGAAGGCAACAAACTACTCGTTGATGCCCACCGAGAAGTCTTCTGTGCGTTGAACGCACCGTCCAGTAGTGCATCTCATGTTGCGACCGCTATCGCATCACCAAACCTTGATCTCGTTCCGTGCGTTGACGACGATAAGGTGATATGTGGAGCTTCCATCCCGGTGACGACCCCTGACGCCACGCCACTGCAAAAACTTCACGACCAAGCTGATAAAGTCTTGCAGGACTGGATGAAGTAAATGGTGGACTGGGTCGCTGTCGCGTTACACCAGGCGTCAGATGAAGAGATGACTTGACTCCATTATTGCTGGTTCGACGCGGCGGCGTCGTCAGTTTGAGGGTTGACGCTCTCTGTGAGCACGTGGATATCCTACGCTGGTTCCGCGAGTCTGGCAGCGTGCTGTTTCCAAGAGCGCGTACAACGCACTACAACGCATGGAGGCTGGAAGCACAAGCAGTGCGACACTACAAGTTCTACGCGTTTAGGAGGTCGCGCTTCAAGTGGTAGCGCTTTAGGTGGTCGACTATTAATAGTCAACTACTACAGTACTAGAGCTCTAGTAGTCTAGAAGGCGGAAATGAAACTACTAGCGCATTAGTAGCGCTGAAGTCACTAATAGGAAGGCACTATAGTAGTCTAGAAGAAAATCGTTCTACTATCAATCCCGGGTGGTGACATGTTTAGTCCCAGTCGCGTGGGCCGCACGCCTTGGTTTCGCTCCAGCCGGCTTGAGTGTCCTATTTTGAAACTGAATCTTACCAAAATCTTATATCCTAGTGGTAATTTGTAACTCGACATGCCTAACTTTTAAACGTACTTGTCAAATTAGATCAGGGGAACTTCGTTGATTAACGTGATCTTCCGACCCATTAAATAATATGCCTGTGAATATGGTTTAATTTCGGCTATAATATATTTTCCCATCTATGAGCAAATGTACAATATTCGGTGCGGAAGAATACGTAACATATTATACGTTGGTATACCTCGCAAAAAATGTTGTTAGCATTTTTAATTACACGAAAATGAACCCATTGGGGACACCCATCGGGACTTGCAGGAAAGGAGAAGGCACTTGACTGCAAGAGAGCCAATTCGGTTCTGTGTGCCTCTCCGTCCTACCCAACCCTCCAATCTATTGCATTAACCTACACCTGCATCTCGGTTGGCTCCAAGCCAACGATCTATACCTGCTGTCATCGATAGGCAGACCTATTCAACACTGCTGCCATGCGAGCTTCTGGCTCTCACAATATGTACGGGTGATAATGCACGATACAAAAACTCAATACATGTAGAACCTTAGAATGCAAGAGTTTCGATTATCACAATTAGTGTTCGTTGAAACACTAAGTGAGCCCATGTTTGCAAACTGTTTTGACAAAGCATGCGGGTGCATGATGTACACGAAAATCTTGTAACAATTTGATTGGAGTTGTTGAAAACAAAAGAGCCTAGCTTTGCAAACGTTACTTATAGGAAGGACAGGTACTCTGATGTCCTTGGTACGTGTAATCAGTCTGGACTCCTATTAAATAGGCTAAATTTTAATCTGGGCTCTCAATTTGTCTGATCCATACCAATAGTTGATGAGCCGCAAGAAGCCAGCTAGATAGAAAATAAAAACTGAAACAATCTGAATATGATAATACTTCTCTCATGCTGATCATCTTTGAGCCAACAGAGATGATTCTCTTCCATAATGCACCTATAACAATGTGCACAATTAGTCTGATTTATCGAGCTCTTGATGGTCTAGAGTAAAGGTTACACTTTTTGTTACTCTACACCATTGCACGGCGTTATTCACAAAGTCAACAGTCAAATTCAAAAAGTGCGCACTGAAATTCAAATAGACCTGCAAAACGTTATTTGGTAGACAAAATCAGTTTTTATAGTACATTTTGATTAGCTCTAGGTACTTCACAACAGCGGGAAACTTGGCGCAGTTTTGGCGCGAACGCTGCTCATGCGCGGCTAATTCAGTCATTGTTAATTTGGCGCCATGCCAGGGATCTCCTACAAACACTACTCGCGCGAGGCACGTGGTTGCATTCTTCGGGTCGCCTGAGCTGTGCAACCGCACGTTTTGCCACTCGTTGCTGCACCACCAACGCGCACTTCGCTTCGAGGATATGCAAGTTGGGGTTTGAACAGATTTGGTGGGGAAACAGCTTGTAAGGGTAACAAATCTGACGGGGTTTTGAATTTCAGTGCGCACTTTTTGAATTTGACTGTTGACTGTGAATAACGCCGTGGTATGGTGTAGCTAAGGCTAAAACAATTTAGAGTAAACGACTTACAATTTCGTTGGTGCTCCACATTAACCCAATAACTATTTTTGAGGCGGCCATGGGATCTCTATCTATGCGATACAAAAAGATTCTAGTTTTCTCTGAACACAATGTCGTTATCCTTGATCCCAGACAACGCGACCAAACCTTTTTTTTTTTTTTTTACAATATCACCGTTAAGCGAAGAACCCTGGGATATATAACCTCAAATGTATTATAAACTATTTTAGATCCTTTTAGCGGTGTTCTCTTGACTTGGGAGTGTTCTACGGGTGCCAAAAACCATAACTGTAGCAGTGGGGGGTTTCAATGTACTCATTAATGAGCTTCGTTTTTGGGTTATTATTAATTCTTGCCGATTCTCATCCACCGTTGCAACTTTGAACCGGGCGAAAGATGAAAGCGCCCAGCCCTGTTTTTACCAAAAAAATTTACTGTGTAGCACACACCTTCTTCGGGGTTTAACTGCCCCCACACGCCATCTCCGTGTCCTGCGCCTCTAGTGCACAAGCCCTCCGACAGGGCAGGAGCTCTCTAGGATACAAGCTGCCGACACAAACCTACCGTATACAAGCCGCACTCTGTGACGCCGCACACAGTAAGACCGCTGAAGTCGCGTAGTAAGGCCGCTGGAGTCACGCAGCAAGCTAAATGAAGCCGTACGCAGCAAGCGCTCTCTACTACACAGGCTGCGCGCAGAAGTTCTCCGGTATACAAACCGCACGCAGACAGCTCGTATAAAAACCACACTCTCTGGCGTCGCACACAGTAAGGCCGCTGGAGTCGCGTAGTACGGCCGCTGGAGCTAAAGGAAGCCGTAAATGCTCCGGTACCTTGAGACACTCCACCATGTAGCTCTTTTGAAGCAACGAGGTGTGCCCCCATCTTTTCTTTTGCCGCTCCATCTTACGAAGTGGCATGGCCCAACGGAATCGCCTACCACTTATTTCGTAAAAATGTAAAAAGATTTTTGTAAAAAGAAAAAAAATGTTTGGCAAATGTTGCGTCTCTCAAGGCCCATTTTTGGTCTCATCTTTGGACAAAAATATCCTCATTAATGAGTACATTGAACCCCCCTAGTATTGTTCTTTTGGCGCATTATACCGTGACGGCTATATAGGAAAAGACGCTTACACGTTAGCAACTATATATTTTATCAAATTACTTATTATAGACTGCCTTCGTTTCGCTATAGTAGTTACTGCGCTGTAACTTACGTGACATCTAAATTGTCAGCACAAAGTGGGAATTCTCTTTTTTTGGCGCGAACTAACTACTTAGAAGTAGTTTTCTCTTTATTGATACGCAATGTTCTTATCTACTACGAAGTAACAAAATATTTTATTTATTACCGTCAACCGTTGTATCTCAAAGAAACACTCCGTTTAAAAACAACAGCCAGTCGCATTATATTATATCTACATGTGTCGATATCAGCACCCGTTGCTTCGCTTCGTACCGAACCTACCTTATTATTTTATAACATGCAATGACAAAACGTATAGCTGTTCTGTTTTACTTGGAAACAATGCTATTAACCCCTTTAAAACTTGTACCGGGTACTGTATACCCTCAGATCATCCTAAGTGCAAAGTATCGTGACAACACATCTCTAAAGGGCGAAAAGATATCTTAAGTCCTAGTTTTGTCAATGTCGCCTTCGCTTCGCTTGGCAACAACACTCTGTGGATAGCCTAGTAAATCCATTCTATGTTCAACATATGTACTATGTCCATCACATAAAATTGTTGATGTAAACATCAGTATCATATTTTAGCTAATCGGGGCCGCCTTCTCTGGGCTCGGCAGCCAATCAGATGCCCGGATTCGTGTCACCGCTTGGACGGACGGACACAGATTTCGCTCTCACTTCCGGTAGGGGTCTTATCGAATAACCTATGACCGATTTATAATATTAGATTATGCAGTAGAGGTCCACGGAGAGGTCCACTACCCGTTTGAATTTTGGCGGGCAAGTTCATTCCAAGATTTGAAATCACTCGCACCAATGGGGGGCTGGATGCGGATCGAGATGAAGAGAGCCTTGATCAAGCATAACTACGAGCGTCCGGGACTGTCGCGACGGGAGCTAGCCGCGTGGGCGAAGGTCCAATTCAAGCTAAAGAAGGCCCCGGCACAGACAACAGTCTCTGACATCCTCAAACATGCTGCTACTATAATGGATAAAGCTTTCGGCGACGGCAAGAGGCGGAAACCTTTGCGGGTGACATCATTTGGATTGGAGAAACGTCTTTGGGCGTGGCTGCAAGAGCTGGAGCCGTTAGTGAAGTCTTTGGGTAAAAACCCTTACGACATTGACCAACTGCAGGCAATGGAATGGAGTAGAGAGATGTGGGACGCCATATAGAAGCAGCGCACGATTAGGAATTGCTTCGCGCACACTGGCATTTGCTTCAGAGGAATAAACGAGGAGTCCAGTGGCAACCGCGATGAAAGCAGCGTAGAGGATGTCATAAACACGTCGCTAGTCGACTGTCAAATTACCTGTTAAACCTAATACATAATATTCATTTCTACATTTATGGGTACCACGGCTACCGGAAGTGAGAGCGAAATCTGTACTTCCGTTTGTAAAAGGTGTTGATACTCCAGTAGTTGTTTAAGACTAGCCGATTCGCGACGGTGGTGACAGGTTTTAGTCGCAGTTGGCTGGGCTTGATTTCCCTTTTTAACCCTTTTAAAAACAATATTTTACGAAATTTTATAAATTTAGTGCCAAAATATGTAAAGTGGCCATCGAAATACCTATTTTAGAAACGGCTCAATCTGGTAGACAACTGGAGTGCACTTCATGGTCTTCCGAATAATGTACACTCCATATAATAATACCTTCCGAATGCGACCATGGTCTAATATTGGCTATAACGCATTGTTCCATATTAATCAAGTTTCTTTTAATATAAAACCCGGATAGTATCCGAAATTTATTTTGAAACAAAATTTTGGTATACTGGTACATGAAGAATCAACGATTTATTTGATTCAAGTGTATGTTCGTGTTAGCCGACACTGCACACCTCCAGGATCTCGCTTATTGTTTCGCATGAACACGAAGTTCCTTATGCCACCGGCTTCAGCCTTGCTTGTCATTCATTACCTTCTAGAATACTGCATACTTCTTTAACTCTTCGTTATTCTTGAGCAATCCCTGCTTCCTGACCTTTTCTGGGGTGACGCCCTTGCTTTTTTTTTAAATGGAAAGAAACTTCAGGTACTCCAAATTGTGCAGCCTAGCGGGAGGAGATGGAGGCTTCTTCTGCACCCTGTTCGCAACTGTGTGGAGTGACTGGCTTTGGAGGTTTGCCTTCGCTTTTTCTAGGTTTTCGGCGAGCTTCTTCTGCTTGTTGCTCCTCAGATTAGCCATAGTTTTCAGCCCGGAGATTTTCGTGCGCTCTTCGTTTGCTGCGAACAATTACGTCAAGTGGTCGTCTTCGTCGCGGTCCGTTCGAAGAAACCTCGTATGAGACGCCTCTGTGAGCACACCATCGGATGCCACCACCTCGGGGTCGATCTTGAATAAGAGACCGGCCTGAGTGGACTCTGCAGTCGTTGGCCTGCTGGCTAGGGCCGAGAGCGCAACCGCCACGTAGTATACACAGCGCATTGTACGACGAGCAAGCAGTTCGATAGGTTATGCGTTGTCCACTATGAAACTTGAAATGAATGGTGACCCTGACAGGAAGGGGTGTCCGTCTTAAATCGTAAATCTAAATACCGTAAAGGTCCTTCACGCCAGAAATTCCTTCAGAAGGCCCGCATATCAAATCTCGTGATTAAATGACTTATAATTTCTATTTGAAAAGAATCCTCCGCCTTCCTGCTAATCCAATCCCAAGATACTACGTGAAGTACGTAAATAAGTTACCATGATTGGGGTTGTGCTGGGTAGAGTAAACACGTATTCTAATTATTTGAATAATTAGAATTTTAAAAAAATAGCATCGATAGAGCTGTTTGCGAATGAGCACGAAACTACTGTAGCACCTCCCAGAAATTCGATCGTCTTACTGTATGTACTCCGATGATAAGTTAATCCCGACCTCCTTCTTAGGCCCTGGTTCATTTGAGAATAGCAGCGGAATACAGTATCTATGGCCGGAATAGCATATCCATACGAAAATCAGGTTTGGATTAAGTCCGATGAATGTGAAAAGTGATATTAACTTTTGCAGGTATGATGCACGAAGCACCCACGACCTCAGTGCTGCCGCGCGTGCTTTGCGCTCGCTGTAGCCCCGTCAGTGAGGCCCTTGTTCAAGTGGGGAACATTGTTCTGTGCTACAGGAGGGATTTCCGCTAAGCATTAGTTTGTGCCGGCGCTTATGAGAACGTGTGCTCTAGCTGTCCAAGTAAATTCTGCTATTCTGGCAAATGTTGACCGCGTCATTTTGCGTTTGACCCCCAGATATGCTCTGTGTCGTCGTGCTACCGTGCACGCTGTTTGCTCTTGATAGGTGAACGTCACCGTGGGGGGAGACGTTCCTGGACAACCAGTGCTGTCGCTCCTGTACAGTCTGCCCCCCCCCCTGTCGACGCCAAACGCACCGCACAGACGCGAACTTCCCGGCCATCCAGGCTGGATTTCAGGGGCCAGCAATGAAGGGTGGCAAACTATGCCTTAGCACAAATGTTCTTGCGCTGGAACACGAACGAGCAGAAAATGTACAGAAGAAACGAAGATTTTAGCCAATCACATAACAAAACAATTCGGCACAGAACATTGTTCCCCACTTGAACAAGGGCCTGACGGGGCTACAGCGTCACTTGCATTCTAAGGTTCTATCGTGAATTATTACCCTTACATTTCACCTTCTAATGCTGGTGACTGGATCAGTCCACTAAAACATTTGCTCAGTACGGTGAAAGACGACATTTGGGCTTAACAGTATGGTTGCAGGGCAGAGGAAACATAGATTTGCTACTATTCACACAAAGCTTAGTCTAAAATAGAGAGATGGAGGTAAAATGGAGATCATTTGATAGGTTGTCGCGTACTAAAAACATTAGGTTCTACAGACACAACTTCACTAATTATGCCGTACAGGTACTATTGTATTGGTGGGACGAAATGCACCACCGTTTTTGTTTTGCCCATAACTACATAAGTACATGTCGGATTAACGCCATAAGACCCGGAATGAAAACAGCGCGGCACATAGATCACAGACAAACGCACTCCACCTAACTTTTCAGGGGGGGAGGGGGTCGACATGCAGTTCGTGCTCGCGACCTTGATTCCTCCGCAGCCACAGACACGGGGATCTGCAGCAAATTGGGAGAGTAATGGACAAGTGGGGGGTCTTCACGTTGAATTTACAACTTGCGCAAGTCGAGAACATCTTCGGCGTCTTGGTCAACCCCCTCAAGTTGTGCGCGATCAGCATCGTCATGAGCCGTCAAACATCACCTCGTCCTTGGACAGTTTGGCATCGGGCAAACCTTCTCCACAGCTCCATCATGTCGCCGCGGAAGAAGTCACCAGCGACTTGCCGTGTACATACTCCAGACGCGCGCGCGTGATGGTCTAGTGAATACCACAAGTCAATCTCGATCCGCTGCTTGAGCTGACACCGCTAGCGTCGCCGTAAATTCGCATATGATACAGCACCAAGGTGCGTCCAAGTCCTTCGTCTAGAGGCGCCGTTGTCGATGCTCAGGAGCGCCCATTGGAGGTGCCGCCGGACATGTCTGAGGCGTCTCGCTCCCTTCAGGCATGCTCCGTTCTCCTCCCAGTCTGTGGGTGTGCACCATCGTAAATAAGCAAAATTTGCATTCGTATGATTGCTCCATTTGAGCTCATTGCAGGAGTATTTAATTCGTATTTAATCGCTATTTGTCTGTATTTAACTGCGAGAAATGCTATTTGTATTGAACCAACAAACCTAGTGGCAGCACAACAGATAGGAACGTTGCGGGAAGTTCACATAGCGGGCACACAACAGTACAGAATTAGTTATCATTCGTCCAGGCCTCAAACACTACGAATGAAAGATCTTAGTAAAGATCATTAATAACGTCGCGAAAGAGTACTATTTAGTGCAAGTGAGGGACCTCGGATGTGACGGGTCGCACAGCACCTTGCACAGAGGGAGTGAAAGCTTCCGAGAGTATACAAACTCTCATTGAACGGCAGTTCACTAGTCCCTGGTTTAAGGGGACAACTGACCAAGACAAGGTAGATTTAAGACTGAGTGTATTTATAGGTGTTTCTAAATCCATCTACATACTAAATGCAAGTCACCTATAGAGTATCCTAGATGTTATCCTATTGGTTGGCTTTGAGGGCATGTAGCCATGGCGTGTCTACACCACAGAGCCCCTGAAAAGTGACAGGCACTCTTCCATGTAATCCCGTTACATCCTCCCCCACTTAGGATACCGACCAATCAGGGCGAGCGAAGAAAGTCTCACACTTTTCACTCGCCAAGTCGAAAGCCATCGACTAGTTGCGGTGCCACACCGCGGCGGCTAATTCCCGTTTGAGCCCCGAGCTGCACACGCGCTCTTCTTCATGGTCTCCACGTCGACCTCAGCATGCCCCATGTCAGGGTATGTCGCGGCGCGAAAGCGCACGCCAAGTCTGCTGCTACCAAGCAGCAGACCAAGCGCTCTAAGCCTCGCGGCAAAGGCTCTGCACTACAGGAGGCTACGGAGGTAGCCTCCAAGGCCGCCACCTCGTCTGGTGACGCGCCAGCGGATACGGGCGCGAGCTCACGCCGCAGTCGATCGCCTTCGTTGCCGAAGGACGATGGCTCGAACCCGCGCTTCGCCGTGCGGGAGCACAGTCCTGGCACCGTGGCTGAAGCCAGGGCCAAATACGATGGCAGCCACTCCGAGGAGGCTGCCGGCGAGCGTACTCCGCTGCCTAGAGAGGGTGGACGCGAGTCCGTGCACTCACTCGGAAGTGACGATGGTGGCCACAGCCGGATGAGTCCGGCCGACGAGGCCATGGACTCATCCATTACCCGGGCTGACGAGGACGATAAACCTCGTCGTGTCCTCAGGAACCTTTCGTTCTCTGAGGGTCGTGAGCGAGCTCAGGCTGCCAAGGCGGCAGTCGAACAGAGCAAGCACACCAAGAAGCGGAATGCTTCTAGGTCACCACGCCGGGAGGCGTTGGAGACCGAGGTTGACCCCTACAAGAACCTCTTCGGCTCAGACTCTGATGAGGAAGAGGAGGAGGGTGCTGTCAACGAACCCCAGGATATCTCGAACGATCTCAACCGGCAGCAGGAGGACTTCCAAGCTGCCCAGCGAGTGCGGGGGCATCCTACGACGGGGTACCATTCGCCAGGTCACGACGGCTCGCCTGCTCGCGAAGGAGGAGCGCCACACCCGCGAGAGTATTGGTCTCCAGAGCCTAGCTCCGGTGCTGAGCTCTACTTGGAGCAGCTCGTTGCTCCTCGTGGGCTCATTGGAGGGCACACTTCAAAGGGTGCGTGCGAGCGCACCTTGGTGCAGCGGAACCCGCTGTTCACGGAGAACATCGAGGCTGCCAGGTGCGTGCTTCTCGCACCGCACCGAATTCCTCTCAAGGAATTCACGACTCGGCGCAAGAAGCCCGAGAATCGGGGTGGCCTCTATCCCGTTTGTGGTTACCCCTAGGTCTGCCCCGAGAACTGCCAGTCGTGGGGCGCCGCCGACTTGCTGTTCTGGAAGTGGGTAGCTTCTCATAGCTACTCACAGGAGAAGCTCCGAGAGCTCCAACAAGATCTCTTGCTGTCCTATATCCTGGACCAGCGCGGTCTTCGGATTGAATTTGTCCATTCGGTTAGCAAGCGACTGCTACCAAAGGACTTTCAGAAGCGCGCGGCTTCTAGTAGCGCGGGTATGAGCTGTATGCATCAGCGCCCATACCCCGTTCGGGCAAGAAGGCCCGGACTACTCACGAAGCTGCCGCCGCTTCTGTACCCAGATCGCGACAGCCTTCGGGCAGTCAGCCTGGAGCCGCTCAATCGGCTCCCACGAGTTATGTGAGTTGGGGTATCCCCGCCACTTCACCAGGAGCTGGCGCTTTCCATCAAGGGGCCGCTCGCGGACGACCCGCTCCACGTGGTAGTGGGTCTCTCCATTACGGTCGAGGAGAGGTGGAGGAGCCCTCGTTCGACTTCGAGTGCGAGGCACCTCCTGGGGGGAGCTCCTCCCGGTTGAGTGCACCGCTTGCGACTGTGACTCAGCCGCACAACGCGGAGGTTGATCGTCTCCGTCAACGCGTTCTTGTCCTCCAGATCGCTCTGGGTCTAGGGACTGGCGGTGGTGCTGCCACCCAGTCCGGGAATCGCGGGGTCCTCGCGAAGCTCAAGGGCCGCCTGCACCAATTGGGCCGGGAGATCTCGGGACTCCATTATCGGGTTGGTTGCCGGGCGCCCTCGTCCGATGTGGATGAGGCTTTCCACCAGATTCAACTGGTCCGGGGTGCCCTTGGTGACCTGGCACCGCAGACAGAGACGCACTCTTACGGGTACGCTCAGCCGTACTCTCAGCTGTATGGCTGTGGTGGGTACTCGGCTTACCCAGCTGGGGTTCAACCGTACGGAGCCCCTCCAGCGTACCAGACGCCTCGCGGTCCACCAATGCCGCGTGGGTCTTGGCGTTACGCCGCTGGACGTTCGACGACGTCTGAGGCTGAGTCTCGTTTCGAGGAGTTGGGTCCTCCTCCTCGCGGGACGCCTGCGGCGTCTGGGTAGTGACAGGCCCCTGAGGATCATGATACCGCTTCAGACGACCCACATAAAATGTCGGGTGCGTATTCATCGACTTAGGCAGATCGATGGTGTACGAAGCACCATGTCTGGCCAGGACCGCGAACGGCCCAATGCAGCGATGCTTCAGCGTGTTGCTCCCTACTGAGCTGACAGTGTCTAGCGGTAGGTTTCTAGTGTCGAGTGGGACTAAGTCGCCCACCTTAAACACGTTAACGTTTCCTCTTCCATGTTTGTCAGAGTACTCATTTTGTCTGTCCTGTACTATCGCCATAGCATCACGGACTCGGTTGGTCACATTCAACTTGGTGTCGATAAAGGACTCCACCTGTTTCCTTGCGGAAACAGGTCTCAAGTCCGAGACCTGGGAGGAGAGGGCTTTCCGAGCCTCTCTCCCACTTAAGGTCGAAGACTCAGTGCCCCCACGCAGAGTGAGGGGCACTCGCGGGTGGCGCATCCCGTTCAGGTAGAGCGGGGTCAACCCGGTCGACGCGTGGACCGCGTTGTTGAGTGCGAACTCAACCACGGGGAGTCGCTCTGACCACGTGCGAGGGGCTGCCGCAAAGACACTGTGCAGAGTGTCTTCGAGCACCCGGTTGACACGCTCTGTCTGGCCATCCGTCTGGGGATGGTCAGCAGTAGACATGTGCAGCCTCGTTCCAACCAATTGGAACAGCGTTTGCCAGAACGCAGCGGTAAACCGCGGGTCACGGTCCGAGACGAAGGTCTCCGGAAGACCGCGATGGCGGAAGACGCCATCGACGAATAGCCGAGCGGCGTGTTCGCCAGTGACCGTTTCTGGCACCGGGGCAATATGCACCATCTTGCTCAACCGACGTACGAACACCAAGACGCCAGTGTTGCCGCGGTCGTCGGCGGGAAGTCCGAAGACGAAGTCAAGACTCATTGACTTCCAGCAGTCCGCCGGGACAGGCAGACTCTGCAAAGGGGCCGAGGCGTACCCCGCGGGTTTCACCCGCTGACATGTTTCACATGTCTTCACGTACCGGTCCACCCACTTGTACATGTGGGTCCACCAGAAGGCCTGCGAGACAAACAAGAAGGTCTTCTCGCGACCCAAGTGGCCGCTGAAAGGCGCATCGTGCGCCTCCTGGAGGATATCAAACTTCAGATCCTCG
>QOKR01000873.1:0-20029 GCA_016880985.1 Phytophthora idaei
TGGCTTGCAGGAGCTCCTCAATCGGCGCCATACGTCCCTCGATTCCTTGCATACGGACGTCCAGTCCTTGAAGATGGGCCGAAACGGCGCGGAGCTGGGCCACCAGGAATGGATTACCAGGGTCGTTGCCAGGGAGCAGGTTTGGGTCATCCAGGGCACGTTCGTAGCGCTCACAGTGCGTTATGTCGTACGCTTCTCCTTCAAGCAGTTGTTGCTGGATTGTGTTGGTTGGACTTCGAAGTCGTCATTGTCTTGTTGCACTGGGGGAACGTGCATAGAACCTCAGCGCACTTGCCCTTTGCCATGGCGTGTGTTGGGACTTGTCTTGGGTTCTGGTCAGGATGCAGAATGAATGGTCCCTATCCCGACGTTTCTCAGCCACAGAGCCATTTCGACTACACACAGCCATTACATAACAGGATACGTTTTGGTTGAGGATACACTGTGGATGCAGACTACACTTTGGTCATTTTACAAAACACGGTGGGTTTCAAACGAACGCTGCTTTGGCAAAATTACGGTCCCGAAAAAGAATTATTTTTAAATTGCGGCCCCGAAGCAGGATTTCCCCTAAAACACGGTCAAGACATTTATACAATATTTTTTTTAGGAGAATATTATTTTCGATCTTATGAAATAGATGAAAGAAAGCTGTTTCCGATTTTTTTTATAGTTGAAAAGTTTGTAGTGTAGTCCATGCTCTACCAACTAACACAATCAAGGAAGGCCCAAAACTACCAGAGTTTTGCTCGAAGGTGCCAGAGATTCGGAGAAACCTCTTTTAATTGTGAGCAAACCTCTTCTAGTTTTGAGCAAACCTCTGTTGGTTTTGAGTATTTTTCTGGTAGTATTGCGCACGACACACTAACTACCACAAATAATGGGTGATTATACTTTACCGTTTGAAGTCATAGTATTTCGACGGCATAGCGAACCAAGTACGTGGCTAGGGCTTTATGCACGTTGGTATTTTTAGTTAGCCGACTCCCTACTATTCCTCTCATTCTGCCATTCGAGCTCAACTGCACAAGACTACCACTCGTCCACTCTCCACTCCAAGCTGCGCTCATGCAAGCCATTGAAGACCCGCGCACTTCCGACTCTGAAATCGATGTTGTCGTCTTTGACATCCCGCCCCCACCTGAAGAAACGTTTCCATCCGAGGCTGAGGCGCTTGCAGCGGTTCATCGGTGGTCAAGAAACCACAGCTACAACGTTACCAAGCGCCGCGCATTCTTCGTCGATGATTCGAAGACCATAGTTTGGAAATGAGGCTTGGACTGTGGTCGCACAGGCATCCCCAAGAAAACACAACGTGTTGCTGAAAGTGACCGAGTACGCCCTATGCGAGGGTCAAAACGAATGGTGTGCAAGATGAAGCTGATCATCAAAGCTGTTTCCAAAATGGATCCTCAAGGTCCGTGGGAGATAGTCCACACACGCAACGACAGTCGTTATCACAATCACGCACAGTATGAGGATGCGCGTGTTCATGCATGCATGCAGCTGCCGACACTAGTGTTGGTACAAACGACTCGGTGCAACCGCTGGTAGAAGCTCAGACAGCCGCCGGTGTGTCTGTGGCGAGTATCCGTGCCACTCTTCTTCAAGCGGATCCCGGCTCCTTCATCATTCCAAAGGACATTGCGAACACCAAAATCGCGGCGAGGCATCGTGAGACGTAAGTGATGGATCCCTGGTTCGAGAGCTTGAAGAGTCGAGGATTTTTCTTTCGTTACTCCGCAAATGCGGAAACCCAAGAGCTACGCTATCTGTTCTGGGCCCACCCAGGGACAGCCGCGTGGTACGGGCGGCACTACGATGTTCTCGTCATGGACTGCACTTATAAGTCAACCAAGAACAGAATCCCGCTTCTAAATATAGTTTCAGTCACGGGCTTCAACACCGTTATCCCTGTCACTCAGTGCTGGTTGTCTTGCAAGACGGAGGAGAGCTACGTATGGGCAAATAATATGCTTCGTGATTTCATGATCGGGAAGAACGGAGAAATGCATGGTGTAACCCTCACCGAATGTGGTTGATCGTGTATTCGACGGTATACCGAATATGGTTTGTCGGTGTCACATGAACAAGAACGTAGAAGCAATGGGACGCAAGTCAATAACGGTCACATTTTGCGACAGGTTGTGATGGAACGTATCCAAGACAGCAATACGTCTCGACCATAGTGAACTTTTGGGTTCGGTTCGTATTTTAAAATGGATATGCATTAGACATCAATAATTTCTTCTTCTAGCTTGTCCAGCTTTGCTTGGAGATAACTATTACGCTTCTGCAGCCGGGCTTTCTCATCTCGAAGTGATACTATTGGCATTCCTTTGGCGTTGCAACCATGAATTTGGTCTTCTATCACTGTGAGTGCCCTTCGGTGACTAATGAGTATCTCGTCTATCGCCGATAATTTCTCCCTTTATCAGCCAGCTCGATACGCCCACGGTGAACACACGCAAGTGCCGCCTCCTCCGCTATCAAATCACATCTCGAATTTGTTTTTACATCAATACGTTTTGTGAGCACATCGGTCACCGCGATCAGCGGATCCGTTTTTCTTCTTCTTTTTTTCTTTTCTTTTACGGTTGTTTTTACTTGCCTCGCTCGTTGAAGTGCCTACGTCTTCCTTGTAAACTCCACCAGCACAAACCTCGCGGCCTTCTTTGCGGGCGTGCACCAAAATCTCAAATACATCACCGCTTTATCATCCCGACAATAATTCCAAACCTCTCAGTGAGTAACAAACACCTTATTTCGAGTTTCAGCTTTTGAAACGGCCGAATGAAGCTCCTTCCACATTGCTTTCGGTTTTGCAACTGAATGTACCGTGATATTTGCGGGGCAAATACGATCGAAAAAAATCATCGGACACGCGGCCATCACAGGTTCCACAAACTGTGTTAAACGCGGCCGCAACCCCTTCCCAAAACGTTGAACCCCCTTCGCCAAGTTGTTTTCTGGTAAGTTGATCTCCAGAGAAGTCGTTAGTAAAAGGTACATTCACAAGTCGAAACGCGTAGTGACGTGTACGGCGAGCTTCTTCAGATGCGGTGGACCTTTTCCCTACACGTTGCTTCGTCAGCAATAGTGCGATTCCACCCTTGGACTTATCCTAGGCATTTAGAATCGCAACTCGGTCTTCTTTTTTGGTATTTTTTTGTGTGCAACTGACAGCTTTCCAGCCGTGAATTCGAGTTTCACCTGGTCGACAGTCCATTCTCAGCAGTCTTCTGATGTCGGCGGCACGACAGCGCACAGTTTCTGTCTCGCAGTCCACTTGCTTAATGCTACTGGGCGGGGGGGGGGGCTTTCATTGCTAAGCTAGTAGGTGGTGAGGTCTCCGTCGTGCTAATGTCGAGATGAAAGCCGCACAATAGTCACCTCAAATTCACAACCACCACTGTATTTTGGAATATGACCTGGTTGTGAACGGTCATGGGCGCATGATCTAGCGAACCCTATCCGTCTTTAGGATCACGACCCCAGGATCTTTTTTTGAAACGGCCCTTAGTGTCACGAACTTTGCCGTTCGATCGTCGGGAAAGTAAGCATGTTTTGACGCCGTCACCGGTTTCAACAATTCGCAAGTCGAACCCAGTTGTGGCTAGAACATACCAGCAGCAACCATATTTACCAGTAGCAGACGACGCGGTTACGTATACCTTTCTCTGCTTTTTCTTTCTCGACTTCTAGAGAAACGAAACCCCTGGACGAAAGATCCTACCGACACCGCTTCTAAACCACCCTTGCTTTTGCGGTCACCATGGCAGCCCCCCACTTCCTATTCGGGAATCAAAACCCGCTGTCAAGACACCGCTTTAGCAAGGCTCAATCCCAAGATCTTACTTGCAGGGCTGGTAAGCGCGATTTCTCGCGTGTAGAAAGGGCACGTGGCTCAGAATTAGCATGGCGTGGGACATCGCTGTACTCATAGACGTCTACCGCTCGGCAGGGGTGATTGGCGATGAGTGAACCCGTCCGTAACCGTGGCGCACGCTGTGTACGGCCGTCGCGCCTGGCGCATGATGCCCGGATACGTGCTCGCGCAGTTTCTTGGGGCCTTTGTCGGCGGCTTCGCGATCTACCTGCTTGATTACCAGCGCCTAACGAAGGCCGGCCCGGACAAGAAAACCATGTACCCACAACTTTGCGACCCACCCAACCCGGAAATCACTATCCTCACGGCCTTCTAACGGAAACTGTGACCACGGAAATGCTTCTACGCAGCGCAACCGCATCACCAGGCACCACCGGCACACCTTTTGCTTTGTGTTGGTAGTTCTCGCGCGCCTCAAGCGACGCAACCTGCTCGTCCGCGCGCTTCTCCTCACCCTTCATGGACGCAGCCTCCTAGGAGAGGTTAGGTAATCTGAGCAGATTAGCGGGGCACTCACAAATAATTAGCGCCGAGGTGGGGATGCTTTTCAAGTCCTATGAAAGCCCTGGCTAAGGTCCTACAAAACGCCATGAGTCCGAATGGCGGCGATTTTGTCGGCACTCGGGCTTTGAGGGTGAGAGAGGGTCTTTCGTAGGACTTGAAGCAAACGTAATCCTCGAGATAGAATAAGTAACCTTGCTTATCAGGACAACAATTGGGCAGCAAATGAACCCAGAGTAACTTGACCAACAAATGCAATATTTTACTGAGCTTAGTACCATACCAAACACGCTTCGTTTCATCTCTGAGCTCCTCAGCGGATGTCTTCCTTCTTTGCCTGCAATTAGTATGTAAGGCTCCAGCCATGAGTCCGATGAAAGTACTATCGAGATTTGTAAACCTATCTCCAACGATTTAATGATCACCAACCTCAGATTAACGGAGGGGTCAAGACCTACGAAGGACTCGGCAAAATGACAGAAAAGCACAATACTTACAAATTGGTTGCAAGCCAGATTAAGCATATGACTCCGTTTGCTTTTTAGAACATATCTGGGTCGGGAAACTAAAACCAAACGAGGTCAGATAAGCTAAATAAGGATTTGATGTCTTAATAGACTAATCCCGACCGATTTACAATCCGATTCGACATTCGGGGTGCCGATTACTATATATATCATGCATAAATGAATTGAAAGCTTAGGATCCATCACATATCATAATTTATGAGGACTGCCTAGAGAATAGCATATTTTGTTATACCAGTACCTCAAAGATTATGGTCTTCTCAACACCAACCATTGCAGCCTTTGCAGTTTCAGAGTGCGCTGCAGAGACATCCACACTCAAGGTGCTTTAACCAACTTCCACCAAGACACATCAGCTGCCCAACCATGGTCTCCGTGCCCCGCCCAGCCCGCTCAACATCTAATTCCGCCCAGGTAGATAGCATCTTTTTTGCTGCCAACCGTGTCGCGAAGACTTCGACGAAATTGTTCTCGAATACTTCAGATGTCGTTGCGGAACAATGATAAAGAAGACCCGCCGCAACGGGCCCATACAACTTATGCAGCATGTGAAACGAGAGCATCCGAACTTCGAGGCTGAGATGCTGGACACCACGACGGCTGAAACGGAGTCTCTCCTGAGCTACGTGCAGCGGTTGCATCATCATGAGCAACCTGCCACTTATGTTTTGTGATATTCGGTCGACAAGGCGGTGAGTTATATTGTTTTAAACTATTCTACTCTCATTAAGGACCAATTGTTCTCTACATTAGCAGTATATATTGCGTTTTGTGATTAGCTACACGACTGCATGTGTTGAGACGCTGGGAGCTGTTATGGAAGGGGTTGCGTTGGCAATGGATATACCCATCGCCTCTGAGATGCCTGACCGCTTCGAGCTCATCCTTGATTAATGGGCCCATTCGTCTGAGCACTAACTTTGCTGTAGTTGTCTTGTACGAGGTAAACGGTAAGGTAAGGACACACCCTCTATGCATGGGACCACCAATAAACGAGCCGACAACGACATTTCTGTTGTCGTCCACAGAGAATTTCTACCCAACATGCTTCCACGCGAGTAGGGAAGCGGATCCACCAATGCGTCCACCTCGTAGGCGACAACTGCAGCGGCAGCCGACGCATTGCTACTCTAATTGGCGTTCCCTTGGTCGGGTGTGCGTTAAACAGGCTCAACAGAGCCGAACAGCAAGAACTTTGAGCATATGACCCCGACCTTGCTGAAGAGCACGCGTTGATGATCTAGCTTCGGCATCTGACCCAATCGACTAAGCTGAGGCACGCTCATATTTTATTGAGTAGTGCTTTGCAATATTTATGACTTTAACATTGACTGACTGACTAATCCGTACCCCCCCCCCTCCCCTACTAAAATCAAGAATAAGAGCTGGAGTCGCTAACAAGCAGTGATAATGCATTTTATCGTATCATAGAATTGAAGTGAACTGAGTCGTGCGCTAGATCTACCGCCAGTTAGACGTCTAAGGCTATATCCGTCTCCTGTGGTCTACCTGGGCCCTCCATATCTAGTAGGTTTATCTTCAAGGTTTAGTTGAGTGTACGCACTATCAAGCGAAGAAAATGGCACACTTGTGACGCTCGCTACTTCAGCTAGATCTATGTATAAGCATGATGTCGGGGGTGCATTCACTCGCTTAATGCACATCGATGAAAACAGCGTCTTCCTGGGGGAAACGGCAGAGCAACTTGACCCTCCAGATGGCGTTGCATATTAATACCCAGTACCATTGCATGCTACTCGACAACCCCTGCGTGTTGGCGCTTATCGTGCTGACATGATACAATTGGGCAACCTTCTTCTATTTGCTTCGGTCGAACGTACAAAACACCTTCGCCCCTAAAAAAGGTGTAGCCAACACGCCAGCACCAATCTTTGACTACGATAGTTTGTCCTACAGAGCGAATTAGAAGACAAGACCACCACCACTTTAAATTCCATATAACAGTAGTGTATAGTGATCAAAATATGTACATTGAGCAATATTGGTAAGCTTTACTTTTTGCCCCGTAACGAAAAACGGCAATTTCCGGTAAGGATTACTGAGTTAGTCAATGTTAAAACTCACTTTCTGTTTTAACTGTTGGTTTTTATTTTATTATAGGTTTACACGAGCATCTCCACCGGTCAACAATGTTTTTGACAGTAGCAACTTTTACAAGAGAAAAGTCAACAAAGCATCAACACCATCCGTACTACATCAAAAAAACTTTATTTCGATAAAACTTCCACCAACTTGCTGAGCTTTTTGTCAACCAATAGCAGTGTGGACCACCACACCGTGGTGAGTATCAGCCAAGTTGAGCACGACCAGCACAGCGCCTGCACCGCTCTCCACTAGCACGACGTCGGTGCCACCCTCCTCCAGAACGGCGACGACGGCAATCTTCTCTAACGCGCCGCTGATGGTGCTCTCCTCCAGAACGGTGACGACGGCAATCTCCTCTAACGCGCCGCCGATCGTGCTCTCCTCCAGCACGAATTGTTGGTGCGAAATAGATCTGTGAGCGGTGTGAACACAATCGAAGTGCGCAGAAGTCGTACTAAAATCCCAGCAAAAGGGAGCAATCAACCCTCGTTGTTGCGAGAAAAACTCCAACGCGTGGAGATGCTCTTAGACGGACCTTGGTCAGTAATTCGTCAAGATACCTAGTTACTCGGTGGGGTTTAACATATACAATGCTGCACCGCTATTTTAAGCTTCTGGAGCACCTGGACTCGAAGGACGACGGTACGGCAGACCTTCTCCTCACTCCTGCATGCAACCGCCGTCTGCAACGCCTTTTGAAACAGCTGAAGGACGTTGAGTCCGTGTCCAAGGCTCTTCAAAGCAACGGAGCTGATCTTCTGGATGTGCGTGAGTGCTTTGATGGCTTAAATACCAGCAAGCCCGAGTACTCCAACTGCATCGGTATGTCAGCTTGTTTTTTTTACAAGTAAACTTCTAACAACAATATTCTAACGTGTCTAGGACTACGAGCGGACATCGTACACAACCCTGACTTCAAGTCGGGCTGCGTTCGAGTGTTGTGCAGCAACACTAGCTGCTTGAATCGAGCTGAGTAGGCAAGCGCTGAGCGCGCTCGCTGAAGGTACTATCGTCCGGCCTCCAGCTGAAGACGAGAAGGAGGGTTTCTTAGTCGAGCGCATACAGAATTGCCGCCGCTGCGCCAAGCAAGAACAACAGTATGTTCTACTCGGTAGTATTCCACCCGCGTCCAGCGTGCCGGAAGGTTCTTCAGTATGGCCAAAATGATATTTGGACACGAGCGCAATAACCTGTACCAGATTACCCTGGAGCAGATGTTATTCCCGCACCAAAACGCAAGCTACTGGGAGGTAAACACTGTTGATAGCCTTAGAAGCTAAGCAATATTTGTCGACTTCAATCAGTCATAATTGCATTTTGTATGTGTCTATGACCCTGCATCTCATTATTGATGCACAAGATTTACCTTGCAGAGTGTCATTATTTATTCTTCATCGGTACTCAATAAATAAACATACCACAATCGGCGGTCCTGAGCACCAGAAGCTTCTTTTGCCTTATGCAGGAACCTTCTCAGGCTGCACTGTCTTTAGCGTCTCTATTGCCTTCTTCGTGCGCCCCAATTGATGTTTGATGGTAACCCTAGGCAAACTTGAGGTAACGCCTTTTGGCACAATCTCGTCCTTTAAAAGTTCTGGAGAACGATAGCCCTGTAAACTCGGCCTGTATCCCACCGAGAAAGTCTCCACATTGTGTAGGATCCAAAAATTGAATGCAAAAAAAATGAGATTTATAAATCTCTTCACTTGGGACAATGTATGCTTTTCCCCAGAGACACGAGGAGGTTTGAGACCTGGAACTTGTAGAAGTGAATATCCATGCCGTTTACTCAGTGACTGTCCGTACTATACGGCTCCTCACAACAAGATCTCCACACTCACAAACACTGGAAGAAGCTCACGCACCGGAACCCAAAGGCACAACGAAGGTTCCCCCATCCTCGTCGAGTGCCAACGATATCGCTCTAACTCCTAGTCAGTCGGGTCCATTCGAGAAGCGTAATTGGACAGACGAAACCACGCTAGCCCTCGTGCGAGCGTGGAGGAAGGTCTACACGGGAAAGTGTGACGTTAAGCGCAGAACGGGACGAAGCACTCGTTGTTCGCCCACACAGCGAGATTGGGATTGCGGGATACTGCACACATAGCGCAGTCTCCGTTATATGTAGGGAACCACGAATTAACTCCTTTAGGGCCGTGCATACTTCTACGACGCATTACCTGTACTATAATAACTGCATCAGTTGAAGACGAGTGGTAGAGCCTTTACGCTACAAAACCAAAACGAGTTTCGCACCGAAACAGAAGTTGTCTTGTTTTTCATTACGAATGACCAGATGGTTGCTTAAGCTGGAAACAACGAAACGAGTTAAATCGCATCTGCATCTCCTCCAGAGTTGGCAATAATGGCGGACAGCGCTGAGAGCCTCTTCGGCGGTCTGCTCACTTACGACGTCACTGCGTCCATCCAGCTAGAGGAAGAAGAATCTCCGCCGCCCCAGACCAAGATGACACAGCTCAGCAGGCGGCTGGGCCCAACGATGAGCAGGAGAGCTGTGAGGAAGTGGTTAAACCCGAACAGCCATCCCGCTTTAACGCGTCAAGTGGCAAGTCTCTGTTAGCTGAGGTCCTAGCTACACGTCCGTTTACTGCTGATCGTGATGCCGTTGTCGGGTTGTGGAAAGGAGTAACAGCCCGGCTCAACAAGTCTATGTCGGTTTTCGGGCTTGTCGTGATCGCACAAGCCTTCTCCTACTTAATTATGCTGTTCGTAAAAAGCAAAATGAAGCCGCGGCACTAGCGAATTGCATCCGACAATGACGTTTAAGAGCAGCCGTTACAGCTTAACAACACCGCACCGACTCACAACGATATTAGAGAGCTCGATGCTGCTATTAAGAGTCAACAATTGAGGACTGCTGGGCAGACGCTCATGCAAGCAGCCGAGGAGAAGCATCTTATTTCTTTGCTGTGATATCATTATGTAACATCTTAAAAAATAAAATGTCTGTCTGTCTGTCTGTCTGTCTGTCTGTCTGTCTGTCTGTCTGTCTGTCTGTCTGTCTGTCTGTCTGTCTGTCTGTCTGTCTGTCTGTCTGTCTGTCTGTCTGTCTGTCTGTCTGTCTGTCTGTCTGTCTGTCTGTCTGTCTGTCGTGTACGCTTTTCCGGATATTTGATTGGCTGAACCATTTACCTTATATCAGTACACTTGCGACATGTTCCGAAGCTCGCTCGCTCGTACTGTATATACTGCATTTACAGGGTCGTAGAGAGACTGAATGCGGATGACAGCGGAAAGTCGGGCGATGCCAAGCGACGTCGTCTCTCAGCACTACTTGAGGAAGAGCAGAAGGAGGCAACGGAAAGGATAAACCGGGAGGAGTAAAAGGTGGGTTTTACAGGGAAGAGCCGCAGCTCTGTCATAACGAGCTGGTGCAGCAGCGACAGCAGCAGGAGTTGCTACACGAGCAGACGCAGCACCAACCTGCGCAAATAGAATCCACCCAGAAGCTGCTAGCTACTATTACTAGCAAGAAGGGCAAATGACCGTGCTATTTTTAAAGAGAAACAATATCTCTGTAGCGAGGGCGGGTATACGCAAAAAAAACTTGTTATTTTGGTTACCGCCTCGAAGAATGGTAATACAGTTCGTTAGAACTACAGGAACGTTGTACAGCGTCGAAACTGAAACTCCACCCAAACCCGTCTTCTTTTAAGACCCGCAGCAGCCAATAGTTGACAACTTGACCAAACGACCATTCCATTGAGGCTCTCATCGAACATGGGCGTATTAATTACACGTGAGCAGGCGTCAAACTTGACCCTTTAAAAGGCGATACGAACACATCGATCCGGCCGTAAGCTTGATCTCCATATATAAAATAGGCACAAAAATCTCTCATCAGCGCGAGCACGCTCCTCTCAAGCCCGGAATTCCTCAGCAGCCCGACTTCATGCCGCTGTTCTTCTACCGGTCCATATAAATGAAAAATCATTCCGTCTGGTGTAACGACGCTCTGGAAATCTGTCCATGTTTTCTCTTACGGCCGAAACCGAAGTCATCGTTGCAAAACCAGCTACAGCACAGTCAAATCAAAGTAGAGCCCGCAAATCTTATGAAACTATGATTTAGAGACAGTCCAAGTCTATTTTAGAGGTCTAAAACAGAGGGCAAAGTAACTGCAAAATGCGCAGTACAGTTGTTTATTTAAGTACTAAGCGAGTCATTTGAGGTTTAGACGTTCAAATCATCTCCTGTGTCTGCTTCGTAGCCGCAGTACCAGCTTTGTAGTACACCACCACATTGCTCCTGCGTTGGCGTTGCGATTCAACGATAGAGCGCTTAATGTGATATAGCGGATCGACTGTCAGCCACGGTTCAGTCACGAACCATCGCAGGGGTCTTTCCAAGAACCCTCGTGACCTTTTGGGCCAATCGGCATCCGCTGCGACGGTTCATATGACAAGGGGGCGTCACAGTGGTGTGGACCACACGAAACCGGATACCGACTGGTTGTGGTCGTCCGGATGGGATGCACGGTATATCCGGACTGATTTCATTTGATATTTTTATAGAAATATAAGAGGGATAGGATTAGAAAAGAATAAGGGCCGATGGGCCCTATAATGACAAAGCAGAATTTTCCCTGAAGTACTCAAGTGATCAAGCGTCGAGGTAAGCACCTTACACTTATTAGCTTTACAGGGTATGCCTACCAGCGAACAGCGACCTTCCTGAAGTTAGCGTCCGTTACTGGTCAGGCCAAGACACTGTTAGAGGGAGTTTGTTTGGTTTGATCCCTATTTGAGGGAAGTTCGGGTGTTAGATTCCCGATATTTGTGGTTAGAGTATTGATAGTATACACTAGACGACTTGCGACCTGAGTTATTCTCGGGCAACCCGTAAAAGAGTTTACAACACTAGGCAACCTTCCGCTGTTGGTGCCACGGGGTATTAGAGAGAGAGAGAGAGAGAGGATAAGCGTACAGGCGAAGCTCGTGCCTGTGACGTTTGTGTATTAAGCCTACGGACGTAGATAGTGAGAGAGGGAAGTGTCGTCTCAGGGTATTGGGTCGGACTTGGTTCCTTCGGATACGCCCAACTGTCTCTGACCCCTGTGGAAGGCGAATTGTTGTGTGCAAAGGATCACTACGTGTCTAGTTACATTTCAAGTGATTCCCTACATCACACTACACCGTCCTGGTGACCGCGAATCACCGGCGTCTGAAACAGCCAAGCGACGGCGCGTCAATCGGGACGTAGCTGCGGGTCACCGAAACTTGGTGCGAGACTATATAGACGAAACGCCAGTGTACTCTGAGGAGGTGTATGAAAGGCGTTTTCTTCTGACCATTGAACTCTTCAGCAAGTTGTGACTAACCCCGCGGGGATTGATCAAGCAGAAATTTGATGCAAACCGGAACAGGAGGTTTGGAAGGGAAGATATACCAAAACAACCAATACGGCTGTCCCTCATTCTTAGAGGTGATCCAATCAGAGCCCTGCCTTGACTTAGAGAGAACCAATGAGAATTATCTGCGACGTGTGACATTCTTTTACGATGGCCTGCATAGAGAGTTGCACACGTCGCCGATGCTAACCTATTAGAGATAGAGAGCCTATAAATGCCAGTCTTGCTTACCTATCTACAAACTATCATATTAAAGAGACCGACGTTCTGAGATAGAGATATAGGGCTGCATAATACTGCCCCAAACAAGTTCCCTCCTGGCCAAGTTGGCAAGCCGAAACAATCCTTTTTCAAGCTGCAGGCATTATGTGGCGACTTGTTCAACAGTCGCGGTTTGTCCGGGCAGTCCGTGGCTCCTGCGAACGGTTGACGCGAAACGTTGGGCTAAAGTTCCCGACGCTGAAGAACGTAAAGCAGCTGATCGAGCGCTTCTCGAGTAAAGAGGAGTACGGAGGGCTCGGAGCGGGGTTCAAAGACTGAGGTCTGAGGTCTGCGCGGGCTGGTCGCTGCACAGGTGATCAGTGCTGACGACTTGTCCGAAGCGTATTAGGATTGCACTCTGAGCCGCTACCTGGAGGGACAAAAAAAAAAACTTCGACAGAATGAAGACAGTCTGGTCGCTAGACTCGTCCACACTCGAGCACCTTATGAACAGGATGCTCGAGGTGTACGAGAACGAGATCACGGTCGAGCAAGCGACCAAGATGGTGAAAGCTAAGAATCAAGGAGCCGACGCTGGACATAGCAGTATTAGTACCTGGTTAGTTTTACCGGTGCAGCCGACGGCTCGGTCGCTTTGTACTGTAGTACATCTGTGGGTGCGCACCATGCGATACCAAAAGAGCTATGCGGACTCAAATTGACAGGCGTCGAACAGATCATCTGGCGGTAAGAGTGGGAGCTGGCAGACTTCGCCAGTACGTTTGAACCCGATTCGAACGGCAGTTCCAATCGGAACTACCATAGCCGCAGCAGCGGTCTTAGAGCGACCTTGATCGCAAACGTTGCGACTACGGGTAACGGCACGAAGCGCTAGAACTGTTGTCAGCCCGGGCACACGAAGAGAGACTGCACAAAGTGAGGCGGTTCAAATGGCGCGATGTTCGCATTGGCTGTAGGTCTTGTCGGCAACAACATATGATTCCTTGATAGTGGAGCAAGCCGACACGTAGGTTGGGACGCAAGCATATTATTGAACGCGGTGGATTGCCGCGAGGAATTCAAAGTTGCTGGCGACCAAAGCCTTGCATTGACCAAGAAAAGTTAAATTGCGTTGCGTGTAGTTCTTGACGGTACCGAAGACGACGTAGTGGCTACCACTCGGAAAAACTCACGCAAAACCTGCTGTCACAATGCAAGCTCGAAGTAAATAGCATGACGCTTGTGTACAACAAGAAACCATCGGTACCTTTCGCGGGCCGCAGACGGCGGACGCGTTTTTGAGATGACCAAAATCAATAGCGTTCTGGTAGTGAATGGGACCGCCACAAGTGGGAGCTCTGGTGACAACAGTGTCGTTTACGCGGCGCTCCAGGAGACCGAGCGTACCTTGATGGAACTGCACAAGCGGCTCGGCCACCTCATCTACGACGCGGTGGGGAAGAAGGCCGACGAGCCCCGATCCGGAGTTGTGCTCACTGACCACAAGCGGTTCAACTGCTTGACATGTGCGAAGGACAACCGACTAAGCACGCTCAGCCCAACAAGGAATCGGGCAAGAACTCGCCCATCGGCAGGAATGGTGGAGTCGTCTGCAGTGACCTTAAGGGACTCATGATTCCGGTCGAGCGAAAGGGCGACCGGTACTTGGTAAAGTTCGTTGATCATCTCATCAACTACTGCAGAGTATCCGTTGCGAAGAAGAAGGATAAGCTGCAGCACCAAACGGTGCTTAATATGGCATGCCGTTTGCGGATTGATCTGACTTTGCATTTCTGGGGAGATGCCGCGGAGTACTCGGTATACATCTTGAACAGGAGCCCGACAGCACCAACCCAAACCGAGTTTCTCGTGAGAAGCCAAAGCTAGCGGACATCGCGGTGTTCAGCACCTCCTGCATGGTGTACCGTGGCCCCAGTAAGAAAGCACGGAAGTCCTGCGCAGAGGTCGGTGTGATCGTAGGCAGGAGTGAAAGGCTTCAATGTGTATTTACCTCAGAGGCACAAAAATGGTAACAGTGGTGTGGAAAAAAAAAAACGTGGCAGCTGCACCTGTTCTTGAAGCTGCCGAAAGTCTAGCAGAGCCGGTGGAAGGTGGACAATGTGGATACTTACCATGCGAACGCGCAACATGGGGAATAAGCACATGCCGGTCACAATGGCTGTCACTGCAAAAGCCCCGAAGAACTACCGAGAAGCGGTACGTTCTGCTCACGCCCGCGACTGGCGTGAAGCCTTGATTGAAGGATTTAAGTCGCTTAAAGGGAGTCAGATCTAGGATGCCGTGATTAGGACCATAGACGATAAGTTCCTGTACTGAAATTGGGCGGCCAAGACGAAGCGACACACTGATGGAAGCTTGAAGCGCTTCAAGGCTAGAATTGCGACTTGTGATAACGAACAAGAATATAGTGTAAGCTACACGGGTCCGTTCAGTCCTGCTCTTGACGGCCAATCGGCCTTTTTCTTGCCCTCTTGGAGAAGCATCACGTACCAGCCAGGCACGGCGACATTCCGAATGCTTATGGGAAAGCCGACGAGGAGGCAGATGTGGATATTTTGATGCGCATCCCACAAGGCATGATTATTGATGCATCGACGCTCGAAAGAGTTTGCATGGCCCTTAAGCAGGCTGGGCGCCTGTGGGCGCGGCATTTGCGGGCGACGCTGCTCCAGTAGGGCTTCGGTCAATGCTTCACGACCTGCTGCATATACAAGAAAGGCAGTGGACGATAGTCGGAGTGTATGTCGACGACGTGCTCGTGACTGGATCGAACGAGGATAATGCCAGCAAGTTCTTTAAAGAAATGGCTGTGTCAAATGTGAAGGGCCTGGGTGTTGTGTCAAAGGTTTTGGGTATGAGTGTCACGTGCAACGAAGAGGATGGATACATAATCGAACAGAGGCAAACCATCCAAGAGCTGACGGATAGGTTCGGACATACCAAACATAACTCAGTGCGCGTACCAATCAGTGACGATCAAAGCGAGGCTGACAGGTACGCGCGGAATGGCAGTGTTCAATGTGAAGGGTGTCAGTATGGGTGTCACGTACAACGAAGGGGGTGGATAAAGGGTTCGAACAGAGACAAGAGGTAGTGGATACGATCGTATATGCCGAAGTCAACTCAGTGCGCGTACCTATGAGCGACAATCAAGACAAGGATGCTGGGAGGCCTCCTGAACAGCGGGAACGGCACCGTTGCGAGCCCGCGAGGTGCACGAGGCCAGATATCGCCTTCGTCGTGCATTGCGTGACGCGTAGAGTTCACGCACCTGTGGAGGTAGACTGGCGTCGCGCCAAGCGAATTGTTCGCTATCTGAAAGGCAAAATTGACTTCAAACTCTACTTGAAGGGGGATTCGGCTAGCAATCGGAATATTCTTGCAAGGATACGGTGATGCAGACTACGTGGCGGACCGAGCAGACCGCAAGTTCGTCAGAGGTGGTATGAAGTATTTAGATGGAATGGTGGTTGATTGATTCTGTAAGAAACAGACCAGTGTAGCCTTCTCGCCTATGGAGGTCGAGTTTGTAGCATTCTCGCAAGTGTCGAGCGAGCTTATCGGGATGCACGAGCTTGTAGAAGAGGTAGGCATTTCGACGCAAGCTCCAATGGTGTTGCATGTTGATAGTCAGGCCACCTTCCAGCATATGGTAGGCGAAGACGCTTTCGGAAAGGCAGAGCATATCGGCGTGTGCTTGAAGTTTATCAAGGACTTCGTGAGCATGGGAGTAAGGCCCGTCGTTCAAAAGCGTCAGATTACGACGCGACCTCCGCCAGCTGAAGAGAGACAGGAGTGTGGAAGATGAACTACTGAAAAGAACGAAGAGCAGCAATGCAACGATGTACGGCTGGGCCAGAAAAGAACAATGGATGCAAATCACAGCAAGGCGGACAAGAAGTGATGCCAGACAGAACGTTTACCGTCGCTAACACAGCAGAGCAGTGAACCAAAGAATATATACACAGCGTGGAGTCGTTGATGAACAAAAAGAAAACGATGTTCATGCAGCGCGTACTTCCGCTGTGTGAAGCATAAGAACACAATCTGAAAGAAGTGTTTTTCCTAAAACGAACAAATCACATTTTATATTCGATCAAAATATTACAAAAGGGGTCATCACGGTTAGAAAATAGGTAGGTGTGAGCAGCCAATCAAATCGAACCATCACCCGCCAACCGCGAGGGATCAAAGCGTGTTGAGAAAGGACGTAGTGCTCTCTTTTTTTCGGTTCAGCGACGAACGACCCCGAGCAGCACAAATACGTGGAATGACACGAAGGCTGCGCGCGGTGCTTCTGCATCATCTACGGCTCTTAGCTGTGAATGAACTGCTCAATGACGCCGACAGCGATGCAGATGAAAGTGGCGAATTCTACACTGCAATATCCTCGCACCGGTATTTACGCCGTTCAACTGTCATTAGGACAGCCCAATGGAGCCCTAGATGCATTTTCATGATGGACCCATGCGAGCCCGACGGGACCTGCGAATGAGCTGAATGGCGTTTGTATTTTTGCTTCGCTGCATCGAAGATCACCCTGCGTTTGCCCACGTGCCAACTAAGCAAGAACAAGCTTCCATCCAGCTACATCTGGATGTTTTTCTGTTTGCACTGCAGCCATTGTCGACACGTCGGAACGCCTAGCACTTTGGTATTGCGGACTGTAATGCTACTTTGGTGAGGGCATGGTTTACTCTGATACTTATTTACTAACTACATGTGAAATAAGTTCGTGTACGAATTCAGAGATCGTGTTACTAGTGTGGTGCTGGCGTTCGAAGGAGAGTTTGAGCGCTGACCAAGTAAGGCAGAGAGGGTAAAAATATATATGCTACAGCATTTAAAGCACGCTCTGGATTTCCGTCTTGTGTGGATGGCACAACGTTCAAACTGCTGAACGCGCCTGCAAGGAACAGCGAGTGTTATTTTCGCGGAAGTCTGAGTATTGTATCGGTGCTCAAATTATTTGTGATCCTCACCGACGTATTATCTACGATAAGGTAAAATACAAATTGACTCTTTGGTTTCACTTTCTCAATTGCTAATACTAATAAATGCAAATGCATTCGTAGGTTGGGCAGCCTGGATCTTTGCATGATCAGCGGGCTACGAGTTTGACTGTGATGTCTGATATTCCAGGCGTCTTTTTCGATCCTGGTCAATACGTTCTCGGTGACACGGCATATTCTTGCTGCTTTCCGTTCATTTTGACGCCTTGCAAAATGCCAGTGAGTGCCAAACCGCGGAACAAGACTTTCAACTGGCCACTGGCACAACAGCGCATTTTTATTGAACATGGGCCTAAGGCACGGTTTCCCGTACTTGACGGAATTCGGGACGAAAACGATGTGATGAACGTGAGCATGAAGTTCGTTTCATGTTTATTTTTCACAACATGTGGATTGACTGTGAGGATACCTTTGATGTATATAACGCCTACTACTAAAACCGAGGAAGACGTTGAGGTGATAGACTAAAGTAACGAAGACAGTGGATATAGACTAAAACATAAAATCAAAGCTTATTTACCTGTAGAGCATGTCGGCAAAATACCTCTGCACTTGATCTTTCTCCGAAGGACTGAGTCGAAAACGGCGCTTGCCGAGTAGTTTTTTCCAAAACGCGATGGCGAGGAACTGGCAGAAGAGAACAGTAGAGGAGGGGAAGCATTTCTCCAGCATTCTCCACTCCACAAAGTGTTTGTCTATGACAAACGATCTCACTTGTTGCCAACCCAGATTGTTGCTTTTGAAGTACTCGAAGATGACCTTCAGTGTTTTGGCTTTTTCGTTCACAGCCATGAAGTCAAATACTGGTATACCGCGACCAGAAGGCCCTGTCGCCACAAGAGAACCTGGACGGAAAGAGAAGGTGAAGAACATATTTGCGTTTGTGTAAAACATCATATAATTGAACATGTTGGTAGATAAGTTACCTAAGTGAAAACCCAGATTGTTCGTTGAGTGTGTCCAATCCATGGCCAGGGTCTGCCCCCAGTGCTCAAAGCACAGTTTTTGAGCTGACGTTTGAATAACGATTCCACACGTAACTTCAAACTGGTCTTGCATCAGCATGACTTCGTTACCTTCCACCTGTGCGAGTGCGTCAAGAAGCATCTTGAGTCGGTCTTGACTCGACTTGTTGTTACCGATGCGCTTGAGTAAGTTTTTCGTCTGCTGTGGGGTGAATTTCCGACCTACACACGTATATAAATCAAACAAAACATTAGTATTTCCATTTTTTTTAGCGACGCGTAGAAGTGAGCGACCTAATTGCCTGCTCAAAAACACCCCAATCTATTTAGTGCTGGCCTTAGCATCAGCCAGCAATGAGGCCGTACGGGCTACTTCTCCATCCACGGGAATATCTTTCACGCGTGTGTGTGTAGCACCACAGTTAAGGTGGTTATGAGTGCGATACTCACTCTCGAGAATAATACGCCAATTTGGTACCTCCTCCTCATTCGACGCAATGTTCACAAATCGGGCGGTAAATCTTGCCTTACAGCCAGTATAACCTATGTTGTTGCTTCGATCCCCTTTCGCTCTAGATTCTTGGTACAAGCTGTTAACACAGCGAAACGTTTTGAAGCTAAACTCTAGCCCCATCGGGAGTTGGTCAGAATATGTTCTACAAACACATTTTAATAATTGACGTAAGAAATACAAGAATTACAAAAATCTAGAAAACATAACGTACTCATTGTACTCCCGAACAGACCCACTCGACCAAACACGATAGTGAGTATCGGTAGCCTTTTCGTAGTCTGCAACAGCTTCTTCGATTGCCTTCCACGATTTGTAGGCAAGACGAGGCACTGGCGGGACCTTTGTGATAACCTCGTGATGAGCCGCTTCGATTAAAGAACGCTCAGTATCCGTCTTAGTCTCCCGCTCGCGGGGAGGGGGGGGGGCTTTTCTTCCAAATTCATCAGCTGATCAGGGCAGGGTTCTCCGCGTTCATTTGCCTCATCAGCTGCATTCTCCCATGAAGGCTTCAAACGTTTCAGTACCACAGCAGGGCTCTCGTCGACGAAAGGTTTGCGTTTTTTAGCTTCGCCTGTACTTAACAACATCAAGTTACTTTTAACGAAGAAAAACGTAAATTAAAAAACGACTTTCCTTGTTCTGCTTTATTTGATCGATCCATAGCCTTCAGCTCGAGAAACGCCGCTACAACATTTTTTTCAATACAATCAATAGCGTGTTCAATCAAACGCACCGTTTTCATGCATGTATCTGAGCATTACCTCGTTGCTTTGCTGAAGCACCGACTCGTTTCAAGCGAGAAGGGTCTTTAACTTTCTTAGTTCCCCGGAATCCACCAACCTTATGCTTTCGTGCCATCGATGTAGAGCTCGCATCAGGATTTACACGAAAGGTAGTACCTATTTTTTGAGACCACACGACA
>QOKR01000874.1:0-20023 GCA_016880985.1 Phytophthora idaei
TGCCTCCGGGCATGATCATCCCCCAGCTCAGGTTGACGCATAATCCTCTCCGTGAACTACCAGCAGCATTAATGGCACCTGATCCATTCATCATGTCGCTCAACGTACAAAATACTTCGTTGACTACCATGCCAGCATGGGTCAAGACCAACACGAAGGTCGTTTGGGCCTACGATACCCCATACTGTGCGACACCTATGGCCGACCCAACTCTCGCATACCAAGTCATGTGCTTTGCCCGTCCGCCTGGTCAGGAAGTATTCTTTCCGATGTACTTGTTCGATTCCCTCTACCAGTTTGGAAAAGCCTAATATTTATATACATGTAGTGTCAGATTCGCTTGGACTACCCTCACACGAAATACATTTTCTACGAATAAGTTGTCTGGGTTCATCTGGTTAATATTAATACGAACAGCAGGATGTTGGCCCCACCAACAGCCTGTTGGCAAGAGGTGGCACCTGGAAGCGATTCATTCTAACGGGAAGCAATTGGCAACGGTGTCTCCGATTTGACTTGTGTGGCAATCGATTCATTGTCCACAAGAATTTGATCGTGCTAATACATCTTCCACTCGACTGGGGTATCTACAGGTCTCGAGATCTCTACAGTCCAGTCCTACGTGTTTATAGTTCTTGCCTAACTGTGATGCTCTACTATTATAAAGCTGAGAACGGCACCCAGCCGATTTTCAAATCGAAATCGGCCCGAGATGCTGAAAATGGCCCATATTCTTCAAGGATTTCTGGATCAGAATAAAATTCGATCGCATCTCACGCTCAACTTGCAACTCCTCGCAACAGGAAAAAGGCATGACTGCATCTCGAGCGACAAATGAATCAGGTTTGGTGTAGGTACGCACTCGTTAGTTATTAATAGTAGTACTTCAGTACATAGCTACATGCAGTAAAACGCATTTCGACAGTATGGTCTCTTGTAGACGAAGTTGCACTACAGTGTCATCAGATTTTGCCAGCAGTGCGCAATTCCGAGATTGTCCGACGAGGCAGCGAAAGTTCAAGATGCATATTCCGAGCTGTTTCAGTGCTTTTGAGTTGGTACAGAGGTCAATCTGTGTCAAGCCCATGGCTCAGATCCGCAAAGTAGCAATCGCGCCAACCAATGGTGCTGTCACTTTCAATTTTACTTCGCCAGCTCCAAGGAACGACGAGGAGCAAGCTAGAGCCTCATTGAAGTATGACAAGGCTGGTAGTCATTCTGCTGTCAACTTTTGCCTCGCTGGTTGCCACCGAGATGCCCACCGACCAGCATGTTCAGAGGCGCGTCGAGGAAATGATGTCGACGATGGTAAGTACAGTTGTCCCTTGTATCGAAGGCTACATGCCCCAAGCTGACGTTCTGTGCAGGACTTGGACGCTATGCTTGGTCAGATGGCGCAGCTGGACGTGAGCACGATCCTGTATCCAAACCGCACGTTGAACCGAGCTGTGGTCCACGAGCACGCGATCCTTAACGTCGGCTCTTACCTGAATACCCCGGGCGCTGAGCTGAACGACTCGAACGCGAACTCGACTCACAACTTTTCTCCCCGAGAGTGGCGCAATCTGATCACGGAAATCAAAGACATTTACGCAAGCCACGGCAGCCACCCGGTCATCTACGGACTGGACTCGGTGCACGGAGCCAACTACGTCCGTGGAGCTGTGCTGTTCGGACAGCAGATCAATGCCGCTGCAACATTCAACCCGGATCTGGTCTACACCATGGGGCGGATCACTGCTCGAGACACTGGAGCTGCTGGAATCCCGTGGCTGTTTTCGCCGATCCTCGAGATCTCGCAGAATCCCCTTTGGGCCAGAACATTTGAGACTTTCGGCGAAGACCCTCACCTGGTTTCAATCATGGCCGATGCGATCATCCGAGGCATCCAAAGCAACGGCACTACAGCGGCGTGTATGAAGCACATCATCGGCTACTCGAAGACCCCATCAGGCCACGACCGTGTCGGTGTCACCATCTCAGACTTCGAGCTGCTCAACCACTTCGCTCCGTCGTTCATGGCCGCCATCAAAGCCGGTGCTATGACGGCAATGGAGAGCTACATCTCCATCAACGGCGTTCCAGTCGTTGCTAACACGAAAATCCTGCAGGATCTAGTGCGTCATGACATGGGCTTCGACGGTCTCATCGTCACGGACTATGCCGAGATCTACAACCTCCACGTGTGGCACCGCGTCGCCAAGACGGATCAAGACGCAGTTCGAATGGCGCTGACAAATGCCCCGCTGGACATGAGCATGGTGCCGTACAACACTTCCTTCATCGACATGGCTCGCCTAACCGTTCAACAGAACCCTGCTCTTCTGGGTCGAATCAAGGACTCTACCCGACGTATCCTCACGACCAAGATGAAGCTTGGCTTGTACGAGAACGCCCTTCCCGGAACTGAAGCCGATATTGCTCTTGTTGGTAATAACGAGAGTCGCCAAGCAGCATTGGAGCTCGCTCGTGAGTCCGTCATTCTTCTCAAAAACGAAGACGACGTTCTTCCTCTAAGCGCAGACAGCGACGTGTTCCTCACGGGCCACGCAGCAGACAACGTGGGTCTGTTGTGTGGAGGATGGTCTCTGCGTTGGCAAGGCGTGTCTGGGAACAACCTCTTCCCGAACGGTATTTCGCTCCGCCAGGGCATCGCCAACGTGAGTCCAGGCTCGGTCCACTACGCCAACGGACTCCACCCCAACGGCTCCTACTCCTCGGACGCTCTTCGGACGATCAAGACCAGAGCGGGAGGATCAAGCTACACGATCGTCGCTATCGGCGAACGAGAGTACGCGGAGAAACCTGGTGATCTGGACGACTTGAATTTGCCACTGGGTCAAGTCGAGTACGTTCGTGAAATTGCTGCCACGGGTACGAAGGTGATCCTGGTGCTGGTTCAAGGCCGTCCTCGTCTACTTCAGGGTCTTGCTCAACTCGCTCATGCTGTCGTGTACGCGATGCTGCCGGGTGAGTTGGGTGGACAGGCACTGGCTGAAATCCTCTTTGGACAAGTGAATCCAAGTGGCCGACTCCCCATCACGTACCCGAAGACACCCGCCACTATCGGGATCCCGTACAACCATCCAGCAGACACGCACTGCCGTGATGAACGACCGTGCCAGATGGAGTGGGAATTCGGACACGGGCTGAGCTACTCGACGTTCAAGTACGGAGCTGTTTCGCTGAGTACGAGCACGATCCCAAACACTGACGATGCCTCGCTCGAGGTGAGTGTGTCAGTCACGAATGCTGGAGCCGTGGCAGGCAAAGTGACGGTGATGTTGTTCCTCATTCAGCCGTTCCGCGAGATCTCAGTCCCGGAAGCCAAGCAGCTCAAGAAGTTCACCAAGATTCACCTGCAGCCAGGAGAGACCCAAGACGTCTCGTTCACACTCACTCCTGAAGACTGGGGCGTGTTCGACCCTCAGATCGGCTCTGGTTTCCGTCGTATCGTCGAAGCAGGCGAGTACTTTGTTGCCGTGAAGCCCGAGACGGAGTGCAACGTCTACGAGGAGAACGCAGCGTCCAGCGCCCTGTGCGGAAAGTTCACGATCCAAGACAAGTAGCAAGCTCAAGCTCTGTTGCTGATTCATAAAGCTCGAATACAACCCACGTCGTTGATTCTATCCCCTCTGCTTCATCCCGTTCATCACCTTTAGCACTTCTTCATTAGCTCTTTTCAACCGGGTCTTCCTCCTCCTCCTCAGTCTGTTTCGGCTCGGTAGGAGCTGGCGGTGCGAGCTCCAAGAACTCCAGCAGCAGTGACTGAGCGCGAGTGTTAGCACATCGCTTGCATACCTCGTTCAGATATCCGTGAAGGCCAATCGCCTTCTGCTTCAAATAGTTGGGTTCAAACTTGTTCCACATCCTCGTTCCGGGTAGCGCTGGAAGCTGCTCGGGTTGAAACATCTGCCGCAGCTCGCGATGCAGCTTGGCAAACTCCGAGTAGCGACGTTGAACGATATTGTGGCCAGCTGTTGAGGATGCCACTTGGATGACAAAAGCGACATACTCTTGGTCGTTCTCATCGAGTTTAATCTGGTGGCCTTCGATCTTCGTCTGTAGCCATTCCCCTCCCTTTCCTGCCTTGTGAGCCCCACCAAAATGTCCTCGTGAACTCTCAGTCATGATCAGCACAGAGGACGGACTGTTCTCCAATAAATCCTTGTGGCGGAAGATCTCGACCGTAGGGATCGTCTCAAACACTTCCACCCAGCGGTTAAATGTTTCTTGGTTCTGTACGCGCATCTCACACGCAGCTCCGCGACGAACTACCACTCGGATCAGATACTCACGTTCGTAGCAGAACGCCTTCGTTTTCCGAAGCGGGAACTGGCCAACAAAGTCAAGTTTGGGCGAGTTTTCGTAGCAGGACAAGTGGTCTTCTTGAAGAACGAGCCACCGGTCGTTCCACGAATCGTACCATCCATTAGCGGTCTTCTCTTTGAGGAAGCCGGCCTTGATGGCGTTGAAATAGTCGATACTCTTGCCAGTTGGGAGGTCCACGAGGTTTGCAGTGTCCCTAGCTCCAGAGACCTTGTCGACCGGTAGTTCCTCACCGAAAGAAGTACTATTGGCCTTCACAATCGTTTCGTTGATAGCGTTCATCCATGTGTTGCGAAATGGTGTTGACGGGGCCTTGAAAAGGTGCACACCGGGAAGAGTAGCGTTGCTTGATGTTGGCGGGGCGCCCGGTTCTGGTACAGCAGCATCACCAGGGATGATCTTCATCATGAACGAGTCTTCACCGTAGACCGCTTTTGTCGTTGCCGTCAGTTTGATTCGCCACTTTCGACGGCAGGCAACTTCGCTGAGTCGTGACAAGAAGTAGAGGCGGTCCTTGTCAATCAAAACGATCTGCTCGCGCGAAAGACCAGTGCATCGGTCGCGAACTAGAGCAGTCGCCGACAACAGCACCTTTGTGTGAGGTGTGAGCTCCACGATGCTTCTCATGAGTTTAGGAAGAGGAACCCGGGCACTCATGTATCGATGCAGGGTATCGACGACCGGCTGACACAACTGCATGATGGTGAAGAGGACGACGTCGTCGCTCATCCAGTACGAAGAATGCGAGGCAGCAGCAAAAGCCACTTCCATCATGCCTTGCTCGCGCTTCCGACGCCGCAAAACGTAGTCATGGCGGTACTGGAATCCGTGCACCGGACCAGTCAAGCCTTCCCATTGCTCTTGTAGCTGACCAAACGTCTGGTCCTTGACGGCACTGAACTGCGCAAATCAACAAGACGTAGCGAAGAATTAGGTCCTCAGTTGGCGAGCAAGCATTGGCAATGGTATCTAGTACCTGCATCAATTGCACGGGATCCTTGTCGTGCATTTCTTGCTTGATCAACGGCTCGATACGGTATGCGATAGGGTCGATCGGGTGGTACATATTGAAGTATCGACGGCAGTTCGGACTCTTGATTCCTGGGGTGAACTCTCCGTCCTTGATGTTGAGATCTCCTCTTGCCAAGATCATCACTCCCACCGGAGATCTGTCAGGCATGCCATTACAGTTAGTGGGCGTATTTGATTCGCTGTATTCGCAAGCAACGTACCCGACTCCGAAGAAGTTGTCAATTTCGAAGTCAAGGCCAGAGAAACGAACGCCGTTGATGGCTACCTCGCCCGGTTTGTGCGTTAAGATGTCGTAAGAAATCATCGAGCCCAGCGAGTGAGCGAAGATAGACACCTTTCCATCCCAACCTGATGACAGCAACGGCTTGTAAGCAAATAATTCAACGTGTCCATGTAAAGCTGCGCTGTAACTTACCCGGGTGCTCGTCCATAAAGACGCGATACTTCTCGTTGAGCTGTTGAGTGACTGAATCAACAATCAGCTGTCCATAGCGTGGCGACAGATAGTACATCACATCCATGAAGGTTTCCTTGTTGAACTCGCGAATGCTTAACAGGCATTACACAACAGAGTTAGTCGTGTAAGCAAGTGAAGATATAAGAGAGCTGGGGGCGTACGCTGAGGATCCTTCCGGAGAGATCAGATCAAAAATGTTGTCCAGGCCCGTTGGATCGTGGAGGTCTTCGTGCCACTCGATCGACTGCATTTCCAGCGCCAGAGGAATGTCTTGGAAGGTCGTTTCCAGCATCGAGCGGAAAATATCTCGGAAGGCGTGGTTGCCGCCTTCAACGCCCGTCTCTCCGTTCCACGACTTGAATTCTCCGTCGCGGAAGTCAATGTGCTGTCCAATACCGTGAATGACGAACACGAGGTGGTTGAACGTCCGAAGTCGAATCTGAAAAAATTCACACACTCGAAAGTTAGCCACAACTTCAAAATGGAGCAATAATAATAATACAAACTTAAGTATTACCGTTGACGGGTACTCCTCGTCTTCTTCATCGCTGCTGCCAGCTTCGTCAATACCTGTACCACACAACATAAAAAACACATTCCATATCAGTCAAATAAACCCACTCCCCAATGTTATAATAGGACGCACTTGAAGACGTAGAAGATCTCGACGTCACGGCAGTACTGTAGCTCTTGTTCCTGAACGAGGCGATGCTTGGTCTGGACAGTTCGTTCTGCATGTGTTCATAATGTGCCTTCAACAACGGTACTCTTAGAGCTGGTTGAGGCAACAGCCGTGCAAAGTCCACAACGATCGAATCCAGCACCGGAGCTGGAATCTGTTGCGCCAAGTAGGCGTAAAAGCTCTCGGCCGACTCGTGGCCCATGCCGAACTCCAGTGCGTTGGCCTTGAACCGCTCGAACTCTTCGTCATCCCTCAGTGCGTTCTCTACTCTCTGAGTCACGTCATTGTTTAGTGCCACGGCAGCTTTGCGGCCCTTGACGGGCTCCACATCGTCGAATCCCACGTCGATCTCTTCGTCCACGTCGTCGGACGAGCTGCAGTCGATGGACGAGTTGCTCTGCGTTCTCTCTAGCTCAAAGGCCTCCTGGTCTACAGCCGCGCTCTCCTGGATCTTCTGCTTGAACTGGTCCATTACGTCGTTTAGCACGACGCTGCAGTTTCCCAGTGCGCAGAGGTTTTGCCATACGCTGTTGCGGGGCAGTGCGGACACTGCTTCTCCTTCATATTCGACCTCAAGGAGCTCGTCCTCCTCTAGCAGGAGCGTCAGACGCTTCGTCAGCTCGCTGAGCTGCTGCTTGTACTGATGCATGTAGACTTTGGGGAAGAAGGTGCGCTCGGGCAGCTCCTCGGCCGACGAGAAGGCCACAGCGCTCATGGCTGAGATAGTGATGATGCCAAGTGGCTTTTTGAAGTGGGAACAACATGACAAGGAATACCTGGTAAACTCGATGCGTGTTCAAAACGACCTGTAAAATCGAATACGTTGTCGAGAATAAATGTCGTTCCAATCAGCTGTTGCGCTAATGTTGCTCTAAGAATTCGAAAATTGGAGCTGTAAAAGTACTTTGTTTTGCACTACAACACACCAAAACATTTTGGTGTATTTATCAGTCTATCCTTCTCGGTTGTTGGCTGAAAGAAGGATAGACTGACTACTGAACATAGTACTACGTCGACAAAGATCGCAAGTTCTTTTTCAACGGCACTTTTACTTCGTGCAAGTACTCAAGTACTTATGTACACTTAGTACTTGGTAGTAAAGTTAAGCTGTTGTAAAACTGTTGTTTGTATAAGCCTTTTAAAGCCGCCACTGTTTGTTAGCTTTGCCTACTTCTTGCTGTCTATCCACATCATGTAGTCGTCGATGAGCACGGGCCAGGCCTCGTTCTCGTCGTAGTTATCGTAGGACTCGCGCACTTTTACAAAGAAGTCGAATAGCAGGTCCCACGTGTCGCGAGTCACGCCCTTGACGGGCTTCTTCTCGGCTAGGAAAGCCAGCCAGCTCGCTGTGAGCTTCTCGAAGCGCGCGGGCAGGAGCAGCTCCCACATGGCCACGGCAATGTCTATGCTGAGGCTCTTTTGGCCAGGCTCCTTGGAGAAACCGAAGCAGAAGCAGTAGAACTTTTTGAACTCGTTCTCGCTCGCGATGGCCTCGCGCAACTGCGGGATCTTGGCCTTCAGCTTGGTGACAGAGTCGCAGTCCATCTCCTGCATGCCCTTCTGCCACTCCTTACGCGTGAACGCACACATGTAGGCCGCCTGCATCTTCCACGCGATCACCAGCACCACCAGGTCCTGCGGGTCCACGCCGATGTCCTCGCAGAATTTGAGGATGCCTTCCTCATTGATCGCGTCCTCGTCGTCATCAGGGTCTGCAGCAGCGAAAAACCCGGAAGAAAGTGAGACCTTTGACAGTACTGCAGCAAGAGACATGGCAATCCCACCGATGTAGCTATCGAACCACGCGTTCAATGCGTCCATGGAGACTGTCGACTTTTTCCTAGTGGGCACAGCAATCGGTCAAGCACACAGGGAGCGCCTCACGTTAGCGCGAACATACTCACTCAGAGCTCGAAGTAAAATACTTACACCGGCGTGAGACTTTCGCCGCCGTTGGCGTAGAACTCGTCGACGGCGCGCATGAGGTCCCAACTGAACTTTTCCAGGTACGACTTGGCCATCGAGTCACTGTGTAAGACACCGTCAGTACCTCAACTCCCGCTCACAGCAAGTTATGCACGACAGCCAGGTTGCCAACGCATGCAGCTACAGCTACGTACTTGGCATTGGTCGTGTTCTTAAACGCCTGCAGCTTTTTCTTCTTGTCGTTCAGGAACTTGCTCGACTGCGGCACGAACATGGCAAAGACAGCAGTAGGAATGGCGATAAACCTTAGCTACTTCGTCTGCTCATAAGGAGGATTAGGAGGCTCTTGGCTGCCAGGGGTTCCGCGCCCTGCTCAGAGGAGCTTCTCACCATTTTACGTGGCGCTCTCTTCTTTGTTTTTCAGCCCGGCCGCAGATGTTGTGTGTACCTGCGCCAGTTGCGTACCAGTATCGCCTTTTTGAAAACCGTTAATCTCTGTTAGATATCGCTGATCTTAACAGAACATATATACAGACACTACGTAAGACCAATCAGAGAGCGTTAAATACGACGAAGAAGATTTGAAGAAGGGGACATTGAAGCTTCAGGTTAAAAACGAGAAGGTCAGTTCAACGACCACCAGTAAAAGCATGTGTGTGACGAGAAGACACTGCTTCACACGTTTTCCTTATTGCCCAACACACCACAACTGAAAACACATCCAACCGCTTGCCTTTGTCTCGAAAATGATGCCAATGCATTACTTGCATTATAAAGGAAGGTCAAACCAACTGAAAGAAAACTGCGTGGAGAGAAGCTCCAGGTAAAAAGAAAAGCTAAAAAAAATCAAACCAAATCACACAAACCCTGCAGGCTCAAGAAAAGAATCAGATCCACCGCGTCGTGCAGATGAACCGGCCCCCGTTACGCACACGCGACGTCGCGACGTTGCTGCGTCCAGAGTACCGAGGGCCCCGTTTCCAGTTGCGGCGCGTCCGCTTCTCGTGGTAGCGGTGCAGCGCGCGCTTCTTCTCCGGGGTCTTGGAACTCTTGCAGATCCAGCACGTCTTGGGGTCGTGGTGGTACTTGGTGACCTTAACCTTCTCGCTCTTAGGTGACATCGACTGCGCAGGGCGGCTGACACCAGGGGTACCAGCAACCTTCACAGCCGCACCGTTGGGCAAAAAGGAAAAATCTATTCGCGGCATCTGAACGCGCGGAATACGTGAGTCCAGGTTCTTGAACACCGGTGTGCGGATGCAGGATCTAGGGTCCAGCGGGGCCATGTTGGCCCACACGGGGGCCGACGGGATGATCTTAACGTTGGCGCTGACCTCATCGTCACTGTCAGCGTCTTCCATCTCCTCATCCTCGTCGTCCGCCGGTGCCGTCACCATCTTCTCCTGCTCCTCTACCAGCGCATCGAACGCGGCCGAGAGATCGTTCACGTTCACCACGTCGTCGTCCAGGCTATCAATCCAGGCCGCACTCGCGTCCTCACTGCCAGTAGCGGTCTCTTCAAGGTCGTCGCAGGGAAGCGAGATATCCGCTCCATCTACGAGCCTCTCAAAGATCGCCGACAGGTCGTCCACGTCGTGAGCCAGCTTGCCGTCGTCGACCTTCTCCACGAGCTCCACCGTCTTGAGGGCGCCAGCGCTCAGCAAGCTCGGCTTGTCCAGCGCCAACTTCCAGTCATTCCAGTTCACAGGGTCGGCCATGCGAAGCCACGCCGTCGGTGCTTCCAAATCGTGCAGCATGGGTGCCAGTCTTCTTGTCTTCTTGCTGTCACTTGGTATCTTGTTTTTCACTTGTTCTTCGTTGCTTCTTCTTCTCTTGTCTTCAATTTTTCATTCCGGGGAACCATCCTTCTAACTCCGTGCTACGTCGCCATCATTTCTAACGTTCCGTTTGTTTTTTCAAACGTGTTGCCATCTTCTCTTAGTCCATATTCATGTTGAGTACGGACGGAGAGCTGAAACCGATCTTCAAGACATCATCTTGACCACCACGCGAAAAACACACCAACTTAGAAAGACATAGTCTCCCTGTTCGTTTGCTTTTCTTAAGATGCTTCCTTGGTAAAGGGTGGGGGGAGGGGGCCAGTTGCGGCTTTTTGGGTAATGAGCTGCCGTCAAACGAAACTGTGCAGCTCACGGGGAAAATATACCTCGAGCTACGCTACACACAAAGACATCGGACAAGAGGATTACAACCAATAGATATCATCCGCAAATAGGGGTAGGCTCGGACCGTGAAATGCACATGGAAGGCGCCACTGAGTGTAGGTCACCAAGAGGCACAGTTTTTGACAGCATGCGACAGAGAACGTGTGCATTCGGGCGGAAAATAAAAGAGAGACATACTCGGGAACTGTCATTTTCACTGCAGTTTTCCGCGAGGGCCTCGCGAATAGGCCCCCAGACCCCTGTCCCTTTGCGGCCGATTTGACTGTTGACGAAGCCTTTGAGCATGTAGCGAGGCTGGCGGGTTATTTACCAGCACCATTCATTCGCTTGCCTGAGAGCCCGGCTTTGTGTCATCATTACTTCCTGACGCTCATCAACAAGGTGAGATTGGACGAGGTACTAAATATCTACTGTGTAGGCGTCATTTCTATCATTTGCATCGTGGCACATGTCAATACGAACGCCTTGACTCGAGCGAGGATAACACAAAAGCGCCGCCATTTAGAAATGTCGTTAGAAAGGCTGTACCACCTCAAGTAGATGTGCACCACATCTATAAGTACCAGTGAGTTCCCCCGCGACACTGCCAATATAAACCCCATGTTTGTTTTCTTTTCAGAAGAGTGCCTTTTTCGCCTTCTCTTCCGCCCAGCAAAAAGCGCGCGAGTAAAAAGTCAACTTGACCTTTTTTCAATTGCTCTCGATGGATCGATACCAGCGCATTGAGAAGGGCGGCTCCATCGGCGAGGGCACGTACGGCGTGGTGTACAAGTCGCTGGACCTCAAGACCAAGAAGGTCGTGGCACTCAAGCGCATCCGCCTCGAGACGGAGGACGACGGTATTCCCAGTACTGCACTGCGCGAGATCTCGGTACTGCGTGAACTGGAGCACTGCAACATCGTGAGTCTGCTGGACTGTCTGCAAGAGGATGGCAAGCTCTTCCTCGTTTTCGAGTTCATGGATAAAGATCTCAAGCGATACATGGAGCACACGCTTGGCAAGCTCGAACCCGCACAGATCAAGAGCTTTTTGTACCAATTGCTCAAGGGCCTCGCCTTCTCGCACTCGCGTGGCATCATGCATCGGTGCGTGGCACTGAACGACAATTTCACGTTGCTTGGCGTGGTTCTAACGGTTGTTATGTTGTTATGTAGGGATCTGAAGCCGCAGAACTTGCTGGTGAACGCCACGGGCGAGCTTAAGATCGCCGACTTTGGTCTGGCGCGTGCCTTCAGCCTCCCCATCAAGAAATACACACATGAGGTGGTGACGCTTTGGTACCGTGCACCCGAGATCCTATTGGGCCAGGAGGTGTACTCTCCACCAGTCGACATTTGGTCCGTCGGCGTCATCTTCGCCGAGATGGTGTCCAAAAAGCCGCTTTTTCCAGGCGACTCGGAGATCGACCAGCTCTACCGCATCTTCCGGTGTGGTATTTGATGGCTATCAACTCAATTTGGTAGTAGTGACTGACTTTTTATTCTATCTGTAGGACCTTCGGCACGCCCAATGAGGCGACGTGGCCAGGTGTCACCAAGCTGCGCGACTACGCGCCTACGTTCCCGAAGTGGAGGAAGAAAAACATGCGAGAGCTCTTCCCGCAACTAGACGAGAGCGGGCTCAACTTGCTGGAGGTACGATGGCCTTTGCACTAATTGTTTATTTCCAAAGACTAACCTCGAATGTGTTGGTATTTTTTTGTCTTTTGTTAGTCCATGCTTCAATACAACCCGGCCGCAAGAATCAGTGCGAAAGAAGCCCTGCGCCACCCGTACTTCGATGACGTGGATTCCGAGTTTTTGTAGGTCGTGGCTCCTCGTGGCCGTCATGCAAACAGCCAAAGGCAGAACTGGCATTGCTTCCGATTTCGTCTGAATAAGTTCACTTACTTTATCGTATCTTTGTCGATTTCGTGAGTTGACACTTGTGATGACGTGGCGATTTCTTCAGCAGGTCGAATTTCTTGTGACGCCCCAGCGTTTGATTCTGGAAGATGATTCTGTAGCAAAAGATTAGAGCATGCACAGTGCTTGGGGATAGCGGAATAGTTCCATCACCTACTTACCTGTATTGCTGGATCTTGCGTAAACAGGAGCCCCGCCATGCCCGCGATAGCAACCAAGCTTGTATCATCTGGAGACCACAAGAGTTAAGTGTTGAGGTTACTAGCAAGGCATCTACAGGTTTCTCCGAGCGTACCACTGCTTTTTGTGAAGCGTTCGATGTCCGTGAGGTGATTGAGTATTGGGTCGCGGACTTGAACCTCGGATGCCTCGGAGCTGGTACTGAAGATATCGCTGATCTGCTTCCAGTCGTGCAGATGACTACATGTATCTCCAGCCAGCTCACTTAGGGACGGCACACACCCGATCGAGTCGGCATGAACTGCATCTTGCGTTGAATCCTGAAGTGTTCTCCTCACCTGTTTCCTGGCTAAAAAAAGTATGAAACGCGAATTATCAGTAGAAACTTCAATTTCCAGCGAGCTGTCCCAAACCTCACCAAGCTTTGAGTAGTTGCTGCCAGTAAACCTCGGTTGGCTAAGCATCAGCTCTACATCCCCGATGCTATCCAGAATTTCGCGAAGAAAGTTGTCCTTCTCCATGGGCTCCACCAAACCACCGATCGATTGCGACGGAGTCGTAAACTGGTGTACCTGTTCAGAACTCATGGCTTCTTCGTCGCCTGCTGTCGATGTAGCATCATTGAGACCTTCAACTGAAGCAATGCTTTCTTTTTCTTCTTGGCAAATGATTGAGGAAGCGCTACATTCCTTTGATACAGTCGATTCTTTTCGTTGTGTCGAATCAGTAACAGTTGAGTCGTGATCACCGGGGATACCGGCTTCGAGCGTCGTCGAGGGCGCTTCACTCGAAAATGGAGGACTGAAGCTAGCCTTGTCAACACTGCAACTAGTAATACCCTTCTGATCATAGTTATTCTCCACAAATTTCACAGAGTCTGGTTGTGACTGCTGCTGGTGATTCATCGCGTCGGCATTCGGAGAATGAGGTGAGTCAATATCAAAAGGCTGATTAGTCTGAGCATCAAACACGAACGGTTCTGATGAGACTCGACGAGGAGAGCCCCCATCCCACGACTCGGTCAACTCGTCGAAAGTGTCATGTGATCTAGTAGGAGACCTGGATGGCGGGTTCGTCGGAGAAAAGTGAAGCCGCACCTGGTTCCACACTGAAGGAATCTGGTGGGTTCTAGACGCTCGAGTTCGTCGCTTGTTATCCGCCAGCATTTTACGAAAACGAAACAATTTCTCTGCTTGTTTCTTCTTCTGTTGTTGTCCTAAGAATCCTAAAATCGCGCTGACATCCTCACTCCGCTTCTTCAGCACCGATCCCTGGCCTTCCATGGCAAATATTAGCATAACGAACTTGATGACGACCACAGTATCGTCATTGTTCTCGCTTGCAGTTTTACCTCCGTCAAGTTCACCCCAACGAAGAGTACAGGAACAGCGCACGAGAGTCTCGATAAACTCTGGAAAGTTCAGTTTCTCAGTCTCGGGGGAAGAACAGCATGAAAGACGTACAGCATTTTCTAGCTCGCGGCGATGAAACAGTTGTGGGAAAACACGAACCTGCTTCATGAGGCTGATAAACGCGTTGCTACTCATTCGATAGTCTCGCGGTTTGTCGGTCGTTGAAGAACTTTGGACAGCTTGACGCAGGAAAAACTGGCCAAGCACTCGCATGTACTTTTTGATAGCAGGAAGCAATTTCTCCAGAGCTAGATCCATGTCAGTGGGCATAGATTCCCAGATCCAGAACGTTTTTGACTTTATCGTACGAGCTCTTGCTCTTTTTCGCTGCACAATATGCGGTCGTAAGTGATTTTGTGTTAACCAGTCCAAGGCACTTAGTGGAGCAGTGTAGTGTTGTCGAAGACGGAGATCAACATACTTTCGGTACGTCGGGTGACTTTCAACTAACTGCTCAAGGAACAGTTCAAAATTCATTTGTTCGTCGTCCATACCACTGATGAACTTCCCTTTGAAGCTGGTATCGTACACTTTCAGCAGCTCGTCAATGTAAAAATCGTTTTGAAGAAGTGCCAAGTCCCGAGCCATTCGAAAGCATACACAAAATCGAGTTGGTTTCAACTCGTCCTTATCGTTTGCATGCGTCGTAACACTATCAACGTAGAAAGCCACCACTTCCTTCAGCATAGATGCATCCCAAACATTGTCATTGCCCCAATGGGTGCCAGCGTGAACTTCACTCCCAGGACGATTGGCTTCAACTCCATCACTTAGCCGTAAAATATCTGCAAGAGGCCTTGCTTCGTTGTTGCTGGAATTCACCACTTTGAGCTTCTTTTTGTGCGACGCTTTTCGCGTTTTACCCAATTGAGGCTTCAGCCTTCGGTCCACGTTCTCACTTTCGGAAACTGGAGCCAAACGCAGCGATGGATCAAGCATACTTGGGGTAGCATTGCTTACAGCACGGACTCCGGACTCGTATCTGCGTGAGTCAGCATTCAATGCGTGAGGATCTCTGGGATCATCGTCATGTCCTGATTCAACACTCGGAATAAAGGAACCGTTTACGTCAGGGTCTCCAAAAGTTGTGTTCACCCGTTGCTCAGATTGGGTCTCAGGAGCAAATCGAACTTGTGGTTTAGCGGTGGCAACACGATCAGTTTGGGTGTTAGATTTACCAGCCCCGGTGCCGGATATTTCATCGTCGAAAAGAGGCAACACATTTTCTGGCCCCTTTGAGATATTTGGATGCGATTTATTGCTGGCTACAGGTGAAGCAGGAAAGTCATCGCGGTGGAGGATTTCTATAAACTCCGTGACGGGATGGACGGGAATCTGAGGATCGAAGCTCGCTTGGTTGCTAGAAGCAGATAAAACTGAAGCACCTCGTTGCTGTACCTTTCTGTTTCTAGTCTTCGATATATCACAACAAGCCTCGTCTTCTCCATGATCAAGTTTATTGGGTTCCCTGTTTGCAGGAAAACCTCCAACTGTTCGATCCACTCGAGGCGATTGATCACTGTGCATTCGTCGACGAGGTTCCATAGGATGATCGAAGACAGCCTTCGCGCGTGGTGTCCTAATTGCTTCATTGTAAGGCTCCTTTCGCATTATCTCCCTGCCGTTTTCCTGATAAAATCGTGAATAGCTTGCGTACTCCGTAGGGTCTAACATCCGCCGCATCCTTCGCATCGATTCCACTCGAGCGTTCGGAGTTTTTATTGCCATCACTTTTGCTTTCTCTTTCCTTATCAAACGCCTTTTCTTCTCCTTCTTTTGGTTATCACTTATTCTCGCTTGGGTTGCATACACTTGTTGTTGAGGATGATAATACGAAAGTTTGCCCATTGCTTGCTGTGCATCCACTAAAACTTTTTCTTGCTTCGAATGGATGGCACTCTTCCACCACGATAGAATCACCTTCGAAAGCAGACGATAGCGATAATGCTCCCTGGCGAGAATGCTATCCTTAATATGAGCGATATACAACCTCCGAAACCAGCTACTCAAATGAATTCGCGCAGCCTTCTCCACCTTCAGCGTAGATTCTTCCAGCTCACGATGTAATTTATGCTTCCAAAAGGATTGTTTTTCTTGAAGATTTCTCCTGCTTGCAACAAGACATTTCCATTCGTCCATCGTACTTCTTTGTAGCCGATGCAGTCGTGATTCTCGAAAACAACGTAAGCGCATTCCCAGTCTGTTGTTACTTTTTGATATAGCCAATGCAACTTGACGCCAGATTCGAAAAATACAGCAAGCGTTGTGGAAATCTTTCCAGTGTGACCAGCACCGTCGAGCTTGTCTGAGTTGGATCTTTCTGTGCAGGACTTTTATATATCGGCTCTGCTTGCAGGTACGTTGCCAGCGGCACCATACACGCGACACAATCGATGAGACTGAATATTTTCCGTAAACTTTTCGGAAGTGAATGAGCTTTCGAGTGAAAGCCTTGAGCTGTGCTGAATGTTTGAACCAACTGGTAAAGCAGATCTGTAGTAATTGGCGCTCTCGACTGCGCCTCAATCTAGACACGCATTGACGGATAGCAAACTTCTCTCGGCACTCGAGGAAGTACAACATCTGCAGCTTCATTTCGCGCTGGTGGCTTATAGTTTCACCACATCGACGGACACGGCGGAAGTACGATGAACTGAATCGCCAATTTCGAATGACTCGAGTGCAGAGTTTCCTCTCATAGACTCTTTCTGCTAGTTCATTGATAGTACCGACCTTTTTCCACTTTTCCACACGAACTTTCCAAAGACTAAACAGGGCCTCAATAGCTCTCCTGCGTCGGTGAAAATCAAAACAACGCAAACGAGACTCCACTTTTACATGTCGGTGCCACTCAAGCAATACTTGGCGCTTTCTACGCACTAGAAAGTGACGCTCACAGCGAAGACGCTGTCGACCTACACCAACAAATGTTGCCCAGCGATCCCATGCTCGTCGACTCGGATTGAAGGTCGATTTCCGGTATCCAGGACTTTTCTGTAGATGGTGTAGTCGCTCTAAGATTCCTTTTCGCGACTGTGTCAAGGAATGCCATGCTCTAAAATGCCGTTTCTTTAAGCAAAGTCGCATGTTTTGCCGGAGTTGGTGGGCTCGTAGGGAGCTTTGAGCGTTTTGGTACACAGAACCCCACAGAACAACCACTCCTCGCTGAAGTAAGTGTAGGCGGTAATGCTCTTGAGCCTTGACTAGTCGTTGAGCGTGCTCCAAACGCAATTTGTAGTAGAGTTTCCATCCTTTAAAAGCTCTCTTGCAGCAGAACTTACAATGTAAGGTTTCTGCTCGCTCTTCCTGAAGATGGCAAGTCTGTTGCAGACGATGGAATCGCTTCCTCGCATCGAAATACCGTGCTCTGAGGACTGAACAAGAATGCTTGTTTGCCAATCTTGTGTGGTGAACTGTAAGCCAGCAAGCCAGCCAAACGCGTCGAAGAAGACGCATCTGCCATATTTTCCGCATTCGATTGATTTCCTCTCTCAAGCGTCTTCTCTTTAATGTCCACACGTGAAGATAGTGGACAGTTGCAGCTAAACGACGATGATTCAACGTCAAGTTCACGCGTTTGCAGTGGGCATTAAATACTGCTTGGTCCTTGAAGGCTCTGAAGTATTCCCCACGAATACGCTTTTCACCGGTTTTCCTCACTTGCTCACCAATCTGAATAGCTCTTGCTGTTGCTTTCCAAGCTGAAAAATGTTGCCAGAGCTCTCGATTCATTAGTTTTGAACGTAATCGCTCCACGTGATTAACGGTACGAGCGACTTCACACCATAACAAAAAATACTTCCTTCGTCTTACATCAAATTGCACTCTCCAGGATAGCCTTTTGTCACGACTAGACGCATAAGCAAACGCTCTCCACCGCTGTAACAGTTCACGCTTTCGTCCAATATTCATCTTCAGCTGGTATTGTAGACACATTAAACGCTGTCGTTCCTGAATGGCACACAAGTTGCGCATAGCCTTCATGCACCTACGCAGCACGAGAGATTCTTGACGAGCTCGGAAAGCGTGAATTCGCAGCTCTGTCCACGCAGAACGCATTATTCGACGATGAAGATAACCTGTTCGTTGAGCTAATACCCCGTTAATATACTTTCTTCGCTTGGAGAACTGGATCCATCGTCTCCAAACTCGCTGTTGAATCAACCGCCCCATAAAGGAACTTCGACCCATACTCAGTAGCCCTCGCAGCGTACAGCAGCGGTGTTTCCATAGAGTCCAACGCGAAATCGCTCGAGATACTTTCCATGAATCAACAAGCTGCTTCTTCTCATGCTCATATCTCCGATGTTTCAGAAAAGTAGCCCATTTCGTCATGATATTTTGCTTCAAGAACGCGTCTGCAGCTGCTTGACGTCGAGCTTTCTCTCTCCGACACCTGATGAAGCTCTTCCATTGTCGAAACCACATCCGAAGCGCACGACGATCTTGCTTAATTGATTTCAAACTAGAAGATGACGCCGAAGAGTTCGATGAGCGTAGACTGGTACGCAGTCGAGGCTTGTACTGCTGTCTTTGCCGTGAGATCTCCAGCAAATTAGACGGCACTCCACTGTTGTTTTCTCCGTTGAACTCGCTATCAGATCGCTGGCTAGCATCTGAATCATCAACCAAAGACTGAAACATTCTCGAATGTATTGGAAATATAACCGAAGGAGGCGGGAGAGCTGCCAGGAAGGCGTCATGTCGTCCACTCCTATCGTTCTTGGAGCTTCGACTTGGCTCTTCATCGTCCGAACTGCGCTCCAATATCCCCAATTCATACAACATTTCGAGTTGGGATCTCGCCAGCACCTCCATCGAGTCATCCGCCATGTTCCAGTAGTAAGTTCCCAACGACCAAAGTCTCTACTAGCTCTCATTAAAAGTCGCGCCGCGGTAGCAACGGTCCTCCGTACCGACATAAACCGGTACAAGTACCGAGTTGTGACCACACTACCGCCAAATCTGCCCTTAACGATACCAGTGCTGTAGCTCTTATTAGTACTGACAATACTGTAGTTCTATGAAGGACAGCCAGCATGTTCCCGATATCTGGCGAGACTCGCTGGTGCGCTACTTGGGCTATGCGAACGAGTTGGGCGAGTCGTTCCGCCCCATTGTGCCGCGTCTGGTAGTCCCCTCCTACTTCGTCGCTTTCGGGTATGTACTGGGGGACACGTTTGACAAGGCCACCAAGGCGCACGCGACAGCTGTGGACCAGCAAGTTTCTAGTCGCAAACGCAACGCTCTCGTAGCAGACGCGACCATCGACACACTAGCGTGGCAGACCATGGCCAGCGTCGTGATCCCCGGGTTTACCATCAACCGAGTTGTATGTGAGGAGGTAAAATGAGGTAGTCTCGGGTACTAACGTAGTTTCGCTATTTAGGTGGCGATGAGCTCGTTTGTGGTGCAGCGAGCGGCGAAGAACTCGCCGGTAGTGCGTCGATGGACTCCTACTGCTATTGGATTGGGAGTTATCCCGTTGATCATCCACCCGATTGACAGCTTCGTGGACCTGGCGATGGACAAGACAGTGCGCAAGTGGTCCAAGACTTTCATCGGCAAATGACTCAATTAGTTTTAAGCAAATGCACCATTCGTGCTCCTGTGTTGTTGACTTTCTGTCTTCAAGAATTATCTAGTGAGTATCATCAATGACTGGTTACTGAAGAGACTGTCAATTCAAACGAGCTTGGTTTCGTCGATCCTGACTGTGCTGGTCCGCACACTTAAGGGCGAAACCAGGGCGGGCCACTTACTTCTACTCGCCCAGCTCGACGTACGGAGTTCATCTTGACACTTTCCAATTTGTTCTCTTGAACACCAACCGAGCGAAAACCTGCAACTTACGTTGATAACCTCTAGTATCACCATCACCACGATGACCACCGGCAACTTCCACGTTCAATCC
>QOKR01000875.1:0-19997 GCA_016880985.1 Phytophthora idaei
ATACATGGGAACCTCGGAACGTTCTGATAGAGGACGTTCCAGAAATGGTGAGGGCGTACGAAGCCCAGAATGGAGTGCAGGCGTAACGCCTGCACGAGCGCTGCGATCACCGCTGACACTCGGAGTGTCACGACGTTCAAGTTGAACGCGGAGATCACGCAGCTGAACAGGTACACGCACAGTCGTGTACCCGGTGACGTCTCGCTCAGTGAGACGCTCAGCCCCAGTGGGGCAGTGCGAACACGCAGTTCCAAAGGGAACTGCGCACGAAATACCCGCCTCCATAGCTTCATTATGGAGGCGATCGATCATATGACGCCTCGAGAAAGTCTCGAAGCGACGTTGCGCCGCAGTGATGCGGGCGCGATACGCTTTCGCGTCTTTGTTGAAGTTCTCAACAAAGGCGTTCCAAGATTGACAAAGTGTCATCCTCTCGGGCACTTTGCTCTTGCGCGAAGTTCTCTTCGACGCATGCCATCGGAGCTCATGGAAGAGTCCGATGAAATAGTCACGCATTTGATTCGTCATCGGATCAAAGTGCTGAGCTGTAGCCTCAGCCTCAGCGTCATCAATGATGGCGCTGCACACGTACAGCACGATCGGGTTCGGTGGCGAAGACGCACCGAACCTGGAAGCAATCTCGGATGCACTTGGCATACACGGAGCGCGTTTTGTAAGGACAGAAGGCGGAGAAGAAGGGGTACCGGCGTTGGTGCCTTTTCTTCTTCATCATTACGCGAGCGCTTCGAATTTGAAGCGCTCGGATCACCTTCACGGGGTCGACGCGACCCTGTGACCGGATCATGCGCGACTGCGGCCGACTCGGAGTCGGCTGCTGAGGATGGGACTTCCCCGTCCTCCATGGGGACATCGCTGATGTCCGACCCATAGTCGGTAGACATGCTACCGTCGGTGTGGAACACCGACGAACCCTCGAGAATCGTCTCGGGGGCAGCAGCCTTATCCTCCACGCGCTTCTTGTACTATAGCGCGTGGTATTCGTCGACAGAGAGTGAAGACTCTGTCGTGGAGGTGTTTGCTTGCGCAGGCACGGACGTAGCAGAGTCTGCAGAAGCAGACTCTTGCGCTGGCGTCTTCGTTAGCGAGCTCATTGCGGAATGAGCTCGAATTTCCCGATGGTCATATTTTTATCTTATCTATTCACCCTCAGTTTGATATCAAGGCTATCACACTCGATTTTATGAGACTTGTAAAAAAACTGTTCTATATTTAGTGCATCCATTTAGTGCTGATGTGGAACAAATCAGACACTCGAGTCCATACTAATTATGATCAGTCTTTTGAAGAAGCAGCGGCGCAAGTAGTCTCGTTCTTGCTGTAGCTAAAGCTAAAAGAGCTACGTATAGATAATAATTATCAAGTGTCAATTCGTTTACCGGCTGTAGTTGGATTGTTGTCACCAACAAACATTAGCTCAAATACACATTAACACTAAGTTACAATTTAATCGTTGTATCTAGAATTTTCTATCTTTATGGCTCGAACAAACTAAAGAGCCGTAATGTTTCTTAAACAACGTTGTTCTTACCTGGATTCCAGGCCAGCTTGTAGTACAGTTTGACCGTCGAGCGTATTACCTCAAATAAGTCCAATTTAGATCACATGTAAGGTCCTTCTTAATTAAAACTAAAATCAATTCCAGTTTCTTCAGATCTTCTTCAGTCGAATATAGTGGAGGTGGCTTCGTAGGGAGCCTAACAGGGTCAACCAAGACGTTGTGTCCCGGTACCATTTGCTTCACTTGGGTAGCGAGTACTGTGTATTGCCTCCAAGGGTCCGAGAAAACACACATTATCACAGTGACACCTCCGTGGTGTGGTAGCATAAGAAGTAGCGCTTTAGCAAGCAACTAGCTATTAATCTTAAACAGTAATGCTAGCAACGTGTCTGTCCGTCACGCTATTCCACTAGAATTTTGGAGCCTTCTTATTGGCTGCCGAGCGAAGCGGGGCGGTCCAAGCCGGCACCTGGTACATCCTTGCGGGACCGAAGGGGCCGCCTCTGCTCAAATTTATGACCTAACGTAGGGACTCTAGTCAGGATCGCTGGGTGAAGTATCGCCGTGTCCCCCCCCCCCTGCACTTCAAGAACCACACCAACAATCGGCTCGAAAACTTCTTTGATAAATTCAAAGATGGAGTCGATGGCTCTATGAGTATGTCAATGTGTGTGAAGTCTCTTGTGGCGTATGACCGCCGAGTGCAGAACTAATATCAGTACAGATTTTCCAGGATTGGGCAGTTTGTTAACAGCAACTACGACGAAACATTCTTCGCTTCGCTACGCACTATGTTGCTGAGCAAATAAAAAAACAGTTTTCAATGCCAATGCTCCTTCCGTGTCAACATGCAATTGCATTTCGAAAGCGTGAAAGTGTTGCAGGCCCTTTCATCCCATGGAATTGTATAGATGAAAGGTAGATACTGAACATGATATGTCCAGGATTTCCCCAGGATTTGACCATGATTTCACATATCGACTGTATGTACTGTTAGGTGGACAAGCCTTGCACGAGAACTGAAGAAAGTCCAACAGTTTGCTTACGAGAAGTTCGAGAGACGTGGGTCCCGTAAAGACCAACTGAGTTTGAGGATGCATGTAGAGCGATACAGAGAGGCTGTTAGGGCGACGCACCTGGTCACCAGTGAGTTGGTCGATATTGGCGACGAGAGCGAATTTAATGAGATGCTCACGTTCGTTTTGAACCAGTGGTTTGACGTACGTCAGAGGAAGATGGCCGTACCAGTACCACAATTCGATCCCAATCCATATTGGGAAATTCCGTTGCAGATGAAGCGGTAAGAATGGAGCTCGGAATTTCTTCGAGTGAAGAGGATGATATTTAGACTCACGATGCTGATTCGGTTTCAGAACCTAGGCATGAATCGGTAAAGATACGCTTAAACCCAAAGACCGGAAAGGTTGGGGCGCCAAGAAGCTCAAGAAGAAAATTGCAGCAGGAATTTGATAGAAAGTGGTTTGAAGCAGCCGAAGAAGAGGGGGGGGGGTAAACGAGCTGGAGAATTTACATTAGACGGTCTGACGGTTGCGCTGGATCACGAACCACCTTCTCTGAACGAAATCCAGCGGCGCCTGTGAGGGATCATTGACAAGTTCAGTGAGGCGGAGAACAAGAAGCCGAAGTTCAAACGCTTGAAAAATCCTGTATTAATCATGGATCCGTTCTATGTCCTACCGTCCAAGCTTCTAGACGCGTGCCTGAAAGTGTTACCAGTTTCTTATACCGAAGCCAGCGCGACTATAATTGACGACGACGACTCGAAGAATCGAAAGGAGAACTCTTAATTGATACTGCTCAGATTAAAGATGTGGGTATTTGTTCATGGCAGCTGATAGAAACGTTTAAGCCATTGCAGAGCCTGAAAGAAGCTGTCCAGCTTGGTCTGGATATGCAAGTGGCTTCTAGAGAATGCACTGCCATCTCTTCCTGATGAATACCATGATCTGGTGCACAAAGTTGCTGCTGATATTGTGGTGACGTATCCATACAAGCGCATAGACTGGCTTCCCAACCTAAACGACTTCCAATAATCAATGCTGTATAGAGCCACAGGCTCTCCGATGCAGCGATCCGGGTTTTATGCGAGCGACAAGTACACGATTTCCTGGCGTGCCGATTAGCAGGGTTTCAATCTGCTCAAACCAAAACAAAAACGAACGCGCAATAACAATGAAAGTCCGGTCAATGCCTCAACACGGGATCGTATTCTGCAGCAAGTTGCTGAAAATGGAGTCGATACGGTTTTCCTGCCACTGAGCTTTATGCATTCTCACTGGTGCTGTGTAGTAATCAAGATCCAAGCGAAGCGTATCTTTTACTACGACCCGCTGAATCAAGCTCCGTGCTTTAACGCTGCAAATGCTGTTGCAACCCATCTCAAGATCAGCGGTCTACAAGAGTGCGATGTCATCCCGCAGAACAACCCCATACAATTTGATGTCTATAGCTGCGGTGTGTACGTCTGCTGGATGTTTATACGACAAGTCATCACTGGGCCGCCCGTGGATATGAGCGCAAACTCGTTGACAAAACGTCTCTTCGAGTTGCTCTACTATTTGCTAACAGGTCACCTTCTCCGTGTGGTAGGTTCAGTGCTACCAAATATGACGGAGAGGGAAAAGTACGTCCACCACGTCAAGGCGACCAGCAAACCCACGACGAGGACGACGCGCTAACACAACTCGCGACATAGCTAAGTTAATAGCTAGCCTAGATGAAAGCGTGCTAAGGCTGAACACTTCCCCGACAATGAATACATTTTGCTTCGGTTTTCATGGCGTAACAACACTTTAATAAGTGTGGCAGCATGCAATCGTTGCAGTTCCAGTATTTGGCCATGATTAAATAGAGATTAATCCTGCAACAACGCAGAACCACATAGTGCGTATCTTTCTCGTCCTCGACGAATCTTACCATATCTTCCCCATACTGGTCATGATTTAAGTTAGTACTTCCTCCGGTACGAAATAACGCAGAATTCAAATTGAAAGCAATGTCATTCGCTAAGAATATCGAAATACGACGAGTGGATTGGCTAAAAAATAACGCGTCTGAATCAGGGCTTTCTGCCAGTAGTTTTTACGCACCAAAATCTGCTCTAGAACATTTGGTGTGGCGAAATGAATGGCCAAGCTGCTACGCCCCGAGCCATTGTGGATCCCCTCCACAACGGAAAAAGCCTCGCCGAGTGCAACCACTTACAACCAATCCTCGCCTGAAGAATGGCACACGCCGCGCGATTATCAACACCATCCTACGGGCCTCTGTGGATGGTATTGTGCCTCGCGGTGTGATCACCGCCATCGGCCACCAGTACGGCCGTCACCCCACGTCCATTTCGCGCGTGTGGGATCGCCATCTCAAGTCTGAGGCTGCAGGTGTGGAGGGTGGCGACCACACCTCCCACATGAAAGAGAACGTCGGCCGCAAGCCGCATGATCGTGACCAGCTGGTCGAGAAGATCCGTGCTGTCCCGATCCAACAACGCCAGAACCAACGCCAGCCTGCCGAGCTTCCAGCGTGTCGAAACGGCTCGTCGGCATCCTCCTCCGCGACGGCCTGCTCCACCGAGTCACCGACCGCATCAAGCCGTCGCTTACGGATGCGAACCGTATCGCGCGTCTCCAGTTCGCGCTCAGCCACCTCGATGAGTCTACCATGAAATTTGATGAAGGGTATGATGTTGTGCATGTTGACGAGAAGTGGTTTAATGAAGACAAAGACGACCGTGCGTATCTGCTGCTTGATGGCGAAGAACCGCCTCCACGAGACAGGAAGAGCAAGCGCTTCATTCCCAAGATGATGTTCCTGGCCGCGGTGGCAAGACCAAGGTAACCCACTTCTTTGCAATAATTTCTGCATTTTATTAACCTCTATAATTTGATGGCGATAGATTCGATGAGAGCACCGGAACGATGTTTGATGGCAAGATCGGAATGTGGCCGTTAACGGAAACATACGTGGCGATGCGAGCCAGCGTGAACCGGAAGAAGGGCACTCTGTGTACGAGAAACGTGGCGTATGTGGACCGTCCACTATACAAACACTACATCATCGAGAAAGTCATCCCCGACATCAAGGCCAAGTGGCCAGCGAGTGAGCATGGGAAAACGATCTTTATCCAGCAGGATAATGCGACTCCCCGCGTGCCCGTGTCGAGGCCGGATGTTGTTGCAGTCGGCACTTCGGACGGCTGGAATATTCGTCTCCTATTTCAGCCGCCGAACTCACCCGATTTGAATGTGCTGGATCTTGGATATTCGCCTCGATCCAGTGTATTCAGTACCACCAGCAGACGCGCGGCATTGAGAACCTGATCCGTGCGGTCACAGAGGCCTTCGAGGAGACCAGCACTACGACTCTAGACAACATCGTTTTGACCCTGCAATGTGTAATGCAGTGTATCCTGCTGAACGAGGGAGGGAACCGGTATCCCCTCCCACACATGGGCAAAGAAGCGCTGCGCAAGAAAGGCGATTTGCCGACCGCGATCACGCGCGACTTGGCGGCGTACGAACAGGCTGTGCGGGCCCTCGAACGAGCCGGTCAGTCTATGCTGTTTTGAGCTGTGACCAGAATGCCTCAGCATCTTATAGATAACGTACTCGCCCGATTAAAAGGCCTTGCCGGAACAGTGCCCTCTTGCTTATGCTGACCCGACATTAATAAATAGTGCCCCCTACCGATTAGAGCCCTCCACTGTCTCTACCATGCATTAGCGTCGCTGGTCAGCATGCACTGAGTGCAGTCGTGGCCTCATTTCCAAAGATGGCACAGCGCCGCCAAGCCATCGACATCGGCCGCAAGGAAGAGGTCATCGCCTGGATTGAGGCGGAAGGCGATGGCAAGCCGACCCGAGCCATCGCGCACTTCCGCACGAAGGGTTGGTCTCTCGAGGGTTTGCTTCAGACCCCACTGACTGGTTTATTGCTAAGCACGATGTCTATGGACAGCAATTCAACGCTTTGTGGGGCAGCGACGACGAGAATCTGGACGAGGACACGCTCAATATGCAAGCCTTAGACGACGCCCTTGACGACATTGCAGTTGTAGACGAGTAGGCAGCGAGAATAGGAATCGGAATAAAGCCCGGTACCCAAATACAACCCCTTTGGTATTCTTGCCTTTACACTATTCAATTGTGCCCGGCCTTTTAATCGGGCGAGTACGTTAGTTCAAAAGTGATATGATCGAAATATCTTGTTTGACTTGCTGCGTTCTTTTTGTGTACCTGCCCATACGCATACTGCGTTTATTTCGTACTGGAGGAAGTATTCAGTGAACCATGATTAATCCTGTACACAAGTATGGACGTTTCCATAACTATAATCGTGACCTCCAACACCTGCCAAAAAAACGATAAACACTCCTACCGACAACGCGTTTTTTTTAGAACCGGTAACCAGTTTCTACGATTTAATTGGTTTAAATATGACCAATAGGATCGCCACGCCAATCCGCCGCTGGAAACCCAACTGCTGGCCAGGTAAAATGTTAGTTCTGAATAAACATTAGAGAGGACACTTTCCATTCGTACAAGCTACATGTAGTACGAATGGAAAGTGCCCTGTTTAAAGTTATTGTGCAGATGGTATGCTCACTTGATTTTATTAGCTGTGGAGGCTGCCGCCGTACCGTTCCTTCGGTGGTGGACGGCTCCGCTGACTGAAAGAAGTCGTCCACCACTAAAACAGGCGATCGATCCATCAACCACCCACGTCACGACCCCGATGCTCGCCGCCGCAGCCACGACCAAGCTGCTCGCTACTAGAGTCGGCGATGATGGAAATCGTGGCAACTATTAGAGCCACATCGCGAAACCTGGGCTTTCCTATCATTTGCATTAGCTGCCTGCATCGCAGCAAAGGCAATTGACCATCAGTACTTAGAAACTGAACGCAACAGAACAGCTCCAGGTCTGCGGTATTGCCACCACACTTTGAAGATAGAGTCAATATCCTCCCACCATCTATATAAGTGCCAATCGGTAGCAGATTGCCTTTATAATAGCATCCCGAATGCCATAATGCTATCTGTTATACCTATCCACACAAGCAGCGTTCATAGCGAGTTGTCCCCGCACTGCGAGAGTTCAACAAGGGCGAGCTTTTTTTGTGTGCCTGCTGCGACGACTCTGCTCAACGCTATTGCCCTTTCACATGAAAAACGCTCAATATACCATTAAGTAGATTATATTATAGACGCGATGAAGGTGGACCGATTAACATTATTTCCTTGTCCTTGTCCGCAGACTGCGACTGCCAGAATCAATACTGAGTCACTCAGCAGCTCAGTCTGTCAATGATTCAATTTGTGTTAAATCACATGATGTTACTTCAGCGTTACGTTACGGGATCCCAACACAAGTCAGGCCTGATTGGCTTGATTGGTGGGGTTGACAACAAGTTTTCTGAGAAATCATAGTCGATTCTGGTTACGCTGGCATAAAATTTCCTATAGTGGTGTTGCTGTAGTTGGAGAATGTCGTACGCCTGATCCCAAATTTGCTACAAGCTAGGCTATAATATAATAGATATTAAAATACAACTTGGGGCCAAGCTTGTGAAGTAACGTAAATCAGTTTTGAGAGCGGGAATCTCCGCCCTGTCGCTCGGTTTCTCATTCTTGAAAATGCCGGGACGGCGCAACAAGCAGCAAGATTCCGAGCCTGTCATCGGGCGTCCGCGTCGAGGCCGCGGTCAAGGCGGCGCCAGAGGTCGCGGACGCGGTGGCCCCGCTACTACTGCCCCCGCGCCTGGTCCTCCGCCAGCCACACGCGCCGTCGTGCCGCCTCCAGCGCCAGCAGCTGCCGCTTCGGCTGCAACCCCCAGCGTCTCTTCGCTCGCCCTGGAGCTCGAGGAGAAGGCGCGTATCCCGGACGAGCCTCGTCTCGTGCAGCCGCTAGTGCACACGCACTTCCCTCCCCGTCCGGGCTTCGGCACGGCTGGAAGACCCGTGAAAATTCACGCGAATCACTTCAAGGTGAACTTCAAGTTGGCAGGGGACGTGTTTCACTACGACGTGATGATGGCCGAGGGCGGCCGAAGCTTCGGCAACGATGGCCCGCCTAAGACTTTGGCCAACAAGATCATGGCGGCGCTCATGGCCGAGCTCAAGCGCCAGTTCCCGGACGTGCACGTGGTCTCAGACGCCCGTAAGAACATTTACGCTCCTCGTCGTCTGCCTTTCCAGAACCAGGAGTTCGGATCGCTCACACTACCCGAGGACGGAGGCAGAGCCAGAGAGTTCTCGGCTGTCGTGAAGGAGGCCGACCCTGTGGCCATCCGCATGCAGCAATTGGACGAGCTCTTTGCGGGCAGACTGAATTACACGCCGTACGACGCGCTGCAAGCGTTGGACGTGGCTCTGCGTCACTCGGCATCGCAGAGATTCACTGTGGTGGGACGGAACCTGTTCAGTGGCAATGGAGCCAAATCCCTCGGTGAAGGAGCCGAGCTCTGGTTCGGCTACTTCCAGAGCCTGAGAGCCACGCAGAATCGCCTCGTAGTCAACTTGGACTTGGCGGCTACTGCCTTCGTAGAGGAGATGGACGTGCTAGACTTCCTCCGCCAGACGCTGTCTTTGAGAGACCTCCCGACGTCGCTGGCCAAATACCAGCACTCGGCCTTCAGTAAGGCCATTCGTGGTGTCAAGGTGAACATCACTCATCGTCCAGGAGTGAGACGCAGCTACCGTGTTAACGGTCTGACCAAGACAAGTGCACAGGACACGTACTTTGAGAACGACGAAGGACAGCGCATGTCCATTGTGCAGTATTTCCAGAAGACGCACAACCTGCGTCTCCGCTACCCGAAGCTGCCGTGTCTCCACGTTGGCGCCCCACAGAAGAAAAACTATCTGCCTATGGAGGTTTGCCACATTATGGCCGGGCAGAAATGTCCGCGTAAGGTCACAGACAACCAGGTGGCCAACATGATCAAGTTTACGTGCACGCCGCCGGACCAGCGCAAGCGCGCGATCGAGCAAAAGTTCCGCGAGGCTAGCTTCAGCTCAGACCCGACGCTACGAGCCTTTGGCCTGGACGTGGAGCCACGTATGGTGGAGACGACAGGCCGCCAGTTGCCTCCGCCTACTATCGAGTACAGTGGAGGAGCTCGTGAGAGTCCTCGTGACGGAGCGTGGAACATGCGCGGCAAGAGATTTAACACGCCAGCTCAACTGAAATCGTGGGCTGTTATCAGCCTGGCCGACGCGAGATACTGCAACCAAGCCAGCATCGAAAAGTTCTTCAAGGCGGTGATGGCACAAATGGGTCAGTTGGGGATGCGATGCCCGCCTAAACTGCCGCCGATCCTGTTGAAGCAGCGCCGAGAGGATTCCGTGCGTGGAATGTTCCAGGCGGCGGTGAAAGCGGCCAACCAAACGTTCAAGACGCCGCCGCAGATCATCTGGATGATCAATCCGAGGATGGATGCTCAAGCCTATGGAGAACTCAAGCTCATGTCCGACAGTGAGGCCGGTATGGGTGTTCTGTCGCAGTGTATGCTGTCCAAGCATATCCCAAAGTGCAATCCGCAGTACATCGCCAATATTTTGATGAAGGTGAACACCAAGCTGGGCGGAAAGAACGGCGTGATCAGTGGACCGCTGCCGCGTGTGTCGGCGTCGCGCACCATTATCTTTGGTGCCGATGTCACGCACCCCAGTCCGATGGACAAGACTCGACCGTCTATCGCTGCGGTTACGGCGTCGATGGACACGAACTTCATCCGTCACGCATCGGCGATCCACGCGCAAGGCCACCGAGTGGAGCAGATTATGAACCTGAAGGATATGGTGGTGGAGCTGATGAAGCAGTTCTACCGCCAGGCGCGTGGCAAACCAGACCGCATTGTCTTCTACCGCGATGGAGTGAGTGAGGGGCAGTTCCACATGGTTTTAAACTACGAAGTGACTGCTATCCGCGAAGCTTGCCAGGCACTGGAAGTCGGCTACTTGCCGCCGATCACGTTTGTGATTGTCCAGAAGCGCCACAATACCCGTCTGTTCCCTGACAACCCGAAAGATACTGACCGCAGTGGCAACGTAAAGGCAGGGACTGTAGTGGACACGGGTATCTGTCACCCGATCGAGAACGACTTCTATCTGATGAGCCACGCTGGACTGCAAGGCACAAGTCGTCCCACGCACTACCATGTGCTGCTGAATGAGATCGGCTTTACGGCGGATGAGCTGCAGACGCTCACCTATAAACTGTGCTACACGTTCGCGCGCTGCACTCGCTCCGTCTCGATGGTGCCGTCAGCCTACTACTCGCATCTCGTGGCGTTCCGTGCTCGGTTCTTCCTTGCAGAAGGCAGTGACACTGCCTCGACCGTCTCGGGCTTCAGTGAAATTGCACCGGAAACGGACACGCGGATGTATGACTTGCACCAAACAATGAAGAGCGAGATGTACTTCGTGTAAACGTGTGACGGTGGTGATTCACAGCTCTTGACAGCAAGCGCCAGCTCGGAGGTTCAAGTCCCAAGAGTTTCCCAGGCACATTTGATTTATGAGTCGTTTTTATCCCGTTTTCTCTTGTTACGAGCGATGGTGTGTGGTGAGGAAGGCGCCGTTCGAGTAACCGAGTGCATGTGTCCAGTGGGGGGTTCAAGATCGAAGTGGTGAGCTACGTCCGCCTTGTTTCGACCTGTGGCAGTCAGCGCCAGCTAGACGAAAACCACGTAAGGTCGGATCCTTTCTACTGCAAAATGAAACGTAGCTTGAGTGTAACTACTTTCTCGTTGTTCGTGGATACCGCATTTGCGACACAGTCCAGTTATTGTCGACTAAAGCTTCCAGAAATTCACTGCTGAACAGTTTTCAGGTCTGTATTCATTATGAGCGGCAGTGCGTTGCTACCAGATATCAACAAGAGAGGAAATTAACAAGGGTGCTTAATCCGCAGCACCGTGCAGTGCACAGTGTGCACAATGACGAAGATATCGGCGGGTTAATGATAGGGGCTGACTGAATCCCAGCACGACGTGATTATATATCTATACTGTTGCGAATGAAATTTTGGCACTGCTGTGCTTCACGACTGACGTGCTATTTTAATAGCTTAATTAAAAGCTTTTCAAAGCAACTAATGCGCGGAAACTGGTTGGAGTATGGCACGAGACAATCGGTTCAAGTCGAAAGTATGGTATTGCCGAACGTTGTTCGCTCTAAGATTCTTATAATATTGGCATGAATGCAAATTGCTTCTAGTGGAGACCGTGCATGTACCTCGACATTCCTCGACAGGCGATCGGACCGTTCGCTGGGATAATTTTGACGACATTAAAATTTCCAAAATTATTGTCTATCAATTATATGTTACCCGATTTCCGAAATAAATTACTGAGGCGACTCCGACGAAGACAGACACGCAGTCTGATCACATGAATCTGATCACGGGCAACGAATCTCAGTCAGTCTGAAGACGTCTGAGTCCGACATCTCCCGTGCTGGACAACCGGGATGGGATGACATCCGACCGTATAGTTCCAGAAGGATAACCCCGACGAGCCAATGTACTTGGCATTCAAGACTCACTTTGGCGAGGATGGTTTGGCGAGTGTGCTTGTCAAGGCAGTGAAAAGTCCGCAAACAAAGCCAATTGCAGCGAAATTGCAAGAAGAAGTTTGGCGTACGATATTTTCAAACTCTTAAAGCTGAAAGAGGAGAACGACAAATTGTTTGAGAACCCAGCAATAAGTACGTGGGTTTCGGACGTGACTAAGCTGGGTGTACTGGATAAGACAAAACCGAGTGAATTTCGAGTCATCTCAGAGCTGGAGAAGGCCTACACTAGCATGGAGCTGGCAAGAATGATCGGTGACGCGATGATGAAGAATACCGGCGAGGCGAAGAATTTGGCCAGTGTTTTGCAGACACTGCAGTTCAAACAATGGCTGGCTAAAAAAATGAATCCAGAATTTGTTGCAACAATGATGGGGGCAAGCAACGACACGCGGAAACGAAGGTTGTTCTCGATTTCTTAGATTTCTACAAGAAAAAACATAGCAGTATAGGCATATTACTTCGGATGATGCCGAGCTGGTGAAGTAGTGATCTTTTTAGCGGGTCTAACCAAATCAATCCTTTTGAGGAGGCCACTTCATCCAACCTCTTGAGGTTTCAGTTTGTCCTCATTGCTAGTGACAAGATTTTGGCGTGCGCTCGTATCGTGGTGCTCCGCACAGGAAACATCTTTACAGTGCGTAGGCTTACATTTTAGAATAAGCCAGGTGTGGAGTATCCTGTACCAGACGACAGCTACGCAAGCATCGACGACGACACCGATGACTGCGCCGCGGGCACAGCTGACGGACACCGCCCCGCCAGCCGCCACCAGACGGCCACATCATCACTACGACTTCATAATTGACTGCGTGTATGCCGCATCAAAGCGGCACTTCATATCAGCATCACTGGTTGGTGCTGAGCTGTCCAGAAATACAAGTACAATGTCGGATTGATGATGAATCTCTAGAACTATCGCTCACGTTCAGTGTCGTAGCCACAAACTAGCGGCTTATTAACACAGGACTGCGAAACATGATCCCAATGTTATCCTCGTGTTCTCGTGAAATAGTATGTGACAGTAACCACTTCGTTCTGTTCATGACAGATACAACGATACTTGCTTCGGCGTTTGTGCTTGGGATGACGGCACTATTCGGCTGCGTAAGCAAACGTTCTGTCTATCTCAAGACCGGGGCATCTCCCACAACCTCGCAATTCGATACTCAGTATTATTAATAACATAGGAGCTCCCACTTCGCAATTCGATACTCAGGCCCTAGACGCTCCACTTTAATTGTTTCTGGAGCTACTGTTATGTCTGAGCGCCTCTGCTTCATACTTCTCTGCTACGTCGCTCTGCTGGTATGTGCCGGTACCGCGTCAGTGCCGGTGGACCCGACGCCGGTCAATACTGAGGATCTACTTCCAAACACACGCTCGATGCTGATCTCCCTGGTGCTCAAGAAATGCGAAGCTTGAGAACGACTGACATGTCAACGATGGCGTCGATAGACGAGGACGGTTTCGAAGACAGAGTATTTGGTTCGGCAAGCATTAAAGAAATATTCAAGACAGAGAATATACAGAATCTCGCAGCCATGGCAAGCTCAAGTTACAAAAAACAATCAACCGACGACAGACAAGCTTTTCCGGAATTTCAAAGTTGATAAGGTGGAAGTAAAAACGAATCTCTGCGATAGTAGTGAGTTGAAGTTGTGGTCGGACAAAGTGGCCAAAAACTTCAAGAAGAACTCAGAATCGGCGGATTTTGCCATGATATCAACGCTGAAGGCTCACTACGGCAATGACAACAGGTTGGCAGCGGCATTGGCTACGGCAATGATGGAGCACAGAACGAGAAAAACCGCTGCAAATTTGGAGAAGGTTCAACGCTCGACTTGGCGGAGCGATGGTAAACCACGGATGAAGTTTTCGCACTACTGCGTTTAAACCAGGAGGGAGACGGTATTTTAAAGAACCCGTTGCTTGACACTTGGATTTCTTACGCAAAGTTGATGAACGAAGACCCTTACGAAATCTTACTGTTCAGACTGGTGAATCGCTACAAGGACGAGATATCGCTAACGCAAATGCTACTAACAGCCAAACAGGACTATACTACGCAAAGTATTGGAAACACAGATGAAACAGTGGCATAGTAGTGGCAAAACAGCTGATGATACCTTTACGCTTCTAAAACTCACCGGAGATGGCGATCAGTTTCTGAAAAGTCCTGTCTTGAGCGCTTGGATGTCTTACGCGGAGAAGTTGAACGAGGATCCGTACCAGCTAATATTTTTGAAGCTGATGACGCTGTGGACTTGGCAATGATGTTGCGTCACAGGAAGACAACTGACGTAACGAGAACGAGCGCTAAATTGGAGGAATTTCAAGTCAAGAAATGGATAGATTGTGGCAAAAGCACTGATGACATTTTCAAGCTGCGGGTTGATCAGAAAGGCGATGCCCTTTTGAAGAGCCCAGTGTTGAATATTTGGCAATCCTACGTGAGACAATTAAACAAGAACCCGGATAAAGTATTGTTCTCGGAAATGAAAACTCGCTCCAACGACGAAGAACTGGCGAAGGTTCTTGCAGCTGCTAAAAAATAATCGCAATACGGTGTTCATTGGTGAGCGATTGGAGAACATACACCTCCAGTATTTCCAAAAGAATGGTAGCACAGCAGAAAATGTTTTTATACTTCTTCGACTGGACAAGGAAGGTGGCAGAGTTCTCGAATCCCCCATCTTCAGCACTTGGGGACCAAGTTAAACGAGAACAATCCAGACCAGGCAATGCTCTTGATCCTGCAGAAAAAATACGGCGACACGTGTTTGGTGGAAATGGTTGCTAAGGCGAAGGGCAGCGGTACTACAAGCACTCCAGTTGCTAAGCTACAGGATCCCTAAGCTGGAACGCTATATTTTGTTCTTCGATGGGGGCAACCCTGAACCAGGTGGATCCGGCTCCGTCGTAATACGGATTGGTGGCAAGCACTCGGTTGGACCAGTGATTGTCTGGATGGCAAGCGTCTCCTATGCATCACACAGACCAATAACACAGCTGAATACCAAGGGCTGCTCGTCGGGCTCCTCCATGCTGTTCGCTCACGTCTCCAAGGGATTTACGTCGCTGGAGATAGCAATCTCATCCATACTCAGCTTCGCCAGCAGCGAGTACCCCGTGCTCGGCATCTCCAAGGCGTCTACACCCAATGCAGAATGTTGGCAGATCGCCTCATGGTCCCTTCATGGACTCACCATCTTCGCCAATTTAACAAGATGACTGATGGCCTCGCTAATATTGCGATGGATACACGGTCGAGCAAACAAGTCTTCACCCAAGACCTGCCTTCGTTACCACAACAATGGACTCCGGTGCTTGAATCGCTCCAAGGGGATATCGCTCATTGGATTGATCTTCATCCGGGTGAGGAATGCCGGCACCCCACACAAACAGGCGCACAATGACTACTGCGCCTTAGCCGGAGCGGATGCAACCGGCAAACCGTCTGATGATCTGTAAGCGTCGGACGGTGGGCATTTTCTAGGTCGTTAGATACGTTAAATGACTGTAATGCACCTCACTTAAAAAAAAAAGCTAAGCTAAGCTACAGGAGGAAATTTGGAGAAGTCAACACAAGACAGAGGATGATATCTTCAATCTTCTCAACATAAAAGATGAAATGGATGTGTTTGCCTCTCCAGCGTTTAGCACCTGGAGCTCGTACGTGACAAAACTGAACAATCTGAAGGAGGAACCAGATGAATTATCCATCATCGTCCACTTGGAGAAGGACGGTGGCGTCTTTGATCTGGCACGGATGCTTGATATATCGAAACAGACCGCTACAAGAGAAGTACACGATATTGTAGATTGTTTGCAGAAGAAGCAGTTCAAGAAATGGGTGAAAGAGAATAAGCACCCCTCGGACGTGGGTTTGATGCTATGGTTACGTAGCAATCCGGATCCAACGGGCATGAGGATCTCCCGCGCTTATAAAGACTTTTTTCAAAGCTAACAGCAAGAAGTAGCACACTCCTGTTACTTGGACTTTGCGACACACGAGAGGAATTGTGCGAAGAAGTGTAGCCAGTAGTAAGACCGCGAGATTCTGCAGATACCGATAACTGGCGTAGATAAAAAGCTTCATTTTATATTTACCGATCAAGCTTCCCAATGAGGCTAATTATATGGGGCTAGTCAAGAGGTTTTCCGGACAGCTTTGTCCTTTATACCAAAATCCCTAGTGATCGCGACAGGTACACGCCAACACTTGTCTTCGCGATTATCATGATGTCATCTATCTTCTGAATATTAAATTCAAGTGGGTAGATCGATACTAATAGCCCAGTTTTGAAAGTGGGGTCGTCAAAGCCGGTAGCAGAGCGCGCATTGAGTTGACTTCGTATAATAGCAACGAAGACGGAAATGTTATTGTTCACCGATCGACTGACTGCAAGCGAGAATCCGATCGTCCTCAACAATTACACAGTGGTATCAAATCTGCTGAGCTGCTGAGCCGTGAGCGAGCTACAGTACCACAATACACCTGTATTGCTTTGCGAACTTTAGTACGCGGTACGTGTAGTTATCGTACAAAGTGTCATCACATTTCGATACTCGCCACCTAACACTCCACTAAAGATACTCAAAGGTGCTCCCAGCACGATACATCGTCGCCGCGATGATTAATAGAACTTAGCGGGTACCGACGGTTTTCGAGTACAAAAAGGCAGAGATCTAAGTAGTCGTTAAGTTCGCACCCGGCGTTCCCAATTGCATCGAGTAAGCTGCTGCCTCTATCAGCTTTTTAATCCAAAACTAATAACCGGTTAAAAAATATTTAAAACGGTCTTTTATCAAGCTACAGTTTTGGACGGATTGATATGACAGACACAAAGTTGTGACACACGAGGTTTTTGACAAAAACTCGATACAAAAAATTAACCAATCATAGTCAACTTCGTGGCGCTCGTCCAGCACCGGCTTCTTTTTGTTCCAGACACTAAAAGTGATGGACGAGAGCGATGAAGCGGCCTTCGTCCGCCTTCGGTTATGGGGGATCGTTCCGGACGGGGCTGATGAAGAGGGCCTCATCGTTAGTGGGCAGCTTGAAGACGAGGAGGCCAAAGCGGAGGAGGATGCCGATGAAATGGCGAGCGGTGAGGCTGAGCAGCCAAGCCCCCGTGGACGACGAAGGACGTACACCAATGCGGTGAAGGCTCGAGTACTTGCTGAAATCGAGCGTGGGGTCAGTGTTGCTGAAGCAACCAAAAACAACGGTCTAAAATCTAGAACCGCTGTATATGGATGGAAGAAACTGAAGACTGAAATCCTAGATGCGTGTGATAGCAAAAAGAGGTCTAAAGTATGTTTAGGGGGTCAAGGACGTCCCTACGCATTTATCAACGTTGATCAGCTGATACAGTGGGTAAAGTAAATGAGACGAGATGACTTTCCTTTAAAAACAGCCCACATAGTTACGTTTATTAAGGAAAATTTAAGTGAATGGGCAACTAACTATTTGGCTGACCGGAAAGAAGAAAGTCTTCGTCGCCTAATTCGGCGGCTTATTCACCGCCGTGGATTCTCATTTCGGCGGCCATCGCGAACAGTCCTGTCTACGGTTGAACTGGAGCAAGAACAAGCGGGATATGCAAGGACAACTGGAGCAGCTATTCGCGCAGCGTACAGCCGTGAATGTACGTTCAACACCGGCGAAACTGCCGTTTATTTCGCCGACGAACCTGGCACCATCATCGCAGAAAAAGGGTCAAAGAAAAGCCCAAAGGTGCGAGGCCGCAGTCGAACATCTCGCGCGAGCGTGCTGCTTACGGTTTCAGCAGCTGGAAGAAAGTTGCCGCCCCTGATCATCTTGCGCGGCGTGCGAGGGGCACAATTAGCAGAGGAATGCAAGCGCTACAACAGCGGCGTGCGTGCGTGCGACGGTTCAGAAGAGCGCCTGTATGGATGCAACCGTGTGGAACGACGAGTTTGTGGAAGGGATCTGGGCTAACTACATCAGCGCTGAGCACCCTAGTATGTAGACAACCCAAAGTGTCACGTAAGTGTCGCGTCTCGTGATCATCTGTCAGAGTGGAGCACTGAAATGGTGCCTCTGCCCAAGAACACCACGTCCGTGCTCCAGCCGCTAGACGTGGGCATTATGGGCCCCTTTAAGAAGAAGATGTGTGCACTGTCGCTAGACTACGAGATTCAGCTCCTGGCCCTGAACCGCAATGTATCCCTGCGAGACCGCCTGAAGCTTCTGAAAAATACCCCAGCACAGAAGCAGAGAGAGGTCCTCATTGATAGAGTTACTAAAGCGTGGAGCTTGATTAGCGACAATTGTGTCTTGCGAGCGTAGGAAAAAGCAGGATTGTAATAAAAGCATTCGATTGGTTGATTAGGCTTTTAAATTATCAACTACAATTGGCTCAAAAGTGTTTTTTTGTGATCATGTCACATCTTTGTGTCTGCGCAGCTTAGTATACTCAAGAAAAACCTCGGCTGTCGTATCAATCCGTCCAAAACTGTATCAGTTTTTAAACCATTGAAGTTGAGGCCGGTGGAGCACTGCAGATCCTATAACCCTAGCCGCGTCCAGCAAATTCGAGCTCTGATTGGCCCCATCCAAAACCGCATCCCGCGAGCTCCATAATTGAGGGAAATCGGTCCAATTTCCCACGGCCCAATCGTCCCTCGTTTAAAAAGGCAAGGCCTGCTGTTGTCCATGCCCCATGGTGGCGCGCTGCGAACGCTGGTGTTGGCGAGGAACGAATATTTGTTCAGTATTAAGATATCGCAGCAGGGATGCGAATAGACCCGTCCGAAGTGCTTTCAGAAACCTTATTACCGCCACAAAGTAACAAAAGCATCGCGTCTGGTTTTCTTATCAGTTTGAACCGCCAAAATCGAAAAATGGTCTGCTATCAATAGCTTATAGCAGTCGGCCTTGAAACAGATAGATTAACTTTGTGAGTTATTCACACGTGTTTTAGAGTTGGTGAGAGCCGACGGAAATTTGCAGCCGAAATTGATCAAATATCGACATGCCACAAGGATTGAAGAAACCGCTCCAGCGTTGACATGACATCAAGTATGGCTTAGAAATCTCTGAAAGTCACCCGAAGACGTCAGCTGTACTTGCAGCACCATGCAAGTTTAAACCAGATTTTCCTCGAAGCCGATCCGGGGGCAAAGCGAAAGAGAATCACGAACGTCCCGCCTATTTGTTTATCGATTTGTCTTAAACATATCGTTAGTAAGGGCACAAAATTGATTAAAACGCTGTGAAGCTTTTAAACAAACTCTAAAAGAATGGACCTCCAGGTTGACAGTGTAAGCCATAGGCACAATATGTGTTGTACTACACACTTGCGAATGTTAAGTTATGCTGTATCAAGAATATGAGTGACACCTCAGTTCCTTGACATTGGAAAGCGTAGGCCATTCATTTATCACTCTGACCTTCTCTGGGTCAGGGCGTACGCCGTTCTTCCCGACGAGACACCCGAGAATGGGTATCTCGCTCGCCCCGAAGATACACTTCTTCAGGTTCGCATAGAGCTTATGCTTACGCATGAGCCCTAGCAACTTACGGAGGTGCTCCTTGTGCACCTCAACGTCAGTCTTCCCGTTCACAGCCCGGCTATGAACGAACACATCGTCGAAGTAACTCGGTGCGAAGTCGCGCACCGAGCGCAATAGATGCGTCACACATCTGTTGAAGGTAGCAGGGGCGTTCTTCAGTCCCTGCGGCATTACGAGCCACTCCCAAAGCATACCGCTTGGAGTGCTCACCGCCGTGAGAGCGATGTCGCTCTCACGCATCAGGATCTGATAGAATCCGTCGCGCAGATCAAGAGCACTGTAGATGGTGCTCTTGGCCATCGAATCGATGATCACATCTTTTCGTGGTATCGGCGTCTGC
>QOKR01000876.1:0-19985 GCA_016880985.1 Phytophthora idaei
GCCACTTGGTTACATGGAGGGTTCTCGAACGTTGGTGTAAGACACACCAATGGTTACACTTTGCAGACCGCTGGTCTGTATGCATTTAGGCTTCCTATTGGTAGATAAGCATTTCTTTCTACCAATTCGATTAGCAGGGTTCTGACAGCCATCGGATGGCAGAATACCTTTCATATAGGATATCAGTTTTAGGAGGAAACCCAGTCCAGACATAAATCATAAATAACAGTTCTCATTTTAACCCAAAACGGCTTTTAGCTTTTCTTATTTTAGTAAATCTATACTTTCGGACGAAAGTATAGTTAACCTAAGTTTAAGCAAACTACGTTTCCTCGTACACGTGCGCTAACGTGTAAGCCGAAGTAGTGGGCACAGAGTTGGTCCATTACACCTGGCTTCAGCCACGGTGCCAGGACTGTGCTCCCGAACGGCGAAGCGCGGGTTCGGGCCGTCGTCCTTCGGCAACGAAGGTGATCGATTGCGACGTGAGCTCGCCCCCGTATCAGCTGGCGCGTCACCAGACGAGGTGACGGCCTTGGAGGCTACTTCAGTAGCCTTCTGTCGTGCAGAGCCTTTACCGCGAGGCTTCGAGCTCTTGGTCTGCTGCTTGGTAGCAGCAGACTCGGCGTGCGCTTTCGCGCCGCGAGATGCTCCGACATGGGGCATGCTGAGGTCGACGTGGAGACCGTGAAGAAGAGCGCGCGTGCTGCTCGGGGCTCAAACGGGAATGATCCGCCGCGGTGTGGCACCGCAGGTAGTCGATGGCTTTCGACTTGGCGAGTGAAAAGTGTGAGACTTTCTTCGCTCGCCCTGATTGGTCGGTAAACCGGACCTAAGTGGGGGAGGATGTAACGGGATTACATGGAAGAGTGCCTGTCACTCTTCAGGGACTCTGTGGTGTGAACACACCATGGCTACATGCCCTCAAAACCAACCAATAGGATAACATCTAGGATACTCTATAGGTGACTTGCATGTAGTATGTAGATCGATTTAGAAACACCTATAAATACACTCAGTCTTAAATCTACCTAGTCTTGGTCAGTTGTCCCTTTAGGCCAGGGACTAGTGAACTGCCGTTCACTGAGAGTTTGTATACTCTCGGAAGCTCTCACTTCCTCTGTGCAAGGTGCTGTGTGAACCGTCACACCGGGTCACCTTTCACAGAAAATGAAACACCCACTAGTTCAGACAAAAGTTAGCTCTGAAATAAATTCCAGATAGCTAAGCTTATCTACCATACACCATTGCGCTGAAAATGGTTTTCTTCGTGATAAATGTCAGTTTTATTGTTCGCCGAGCGATAATCCATCCTATCTACTCGGTTCCTGCGCTGGGGTGCTAAAATGTGGTCCTTGGTGTGTTGGCGACTCCCGTAATCCCTGCTTCTCCGTCTCCTTGACTGCTATACCCGATTGATGAGCTTTCTATGATAACTTACAGTGGAGCCCGCTTGGGAGCGCGTTCTGTTTACTGATCGTGAAATCAGGCAGATGTCAGCCACGCTCTTAAAAATAATGAAATCTGGGTGCACCGTATCCAGCTCATTCAGCTGAGTGGATTGAGCAAAGTAATACTTTGAAGTACACATATTAATAAAAGTTGTCGTAGGACGACTAGTATTTGCCGAGATGTACAGACAGTGATCTACAATATTTAATCAGACGAGATGAAATCGAAATCCCACCACATTCTAAGTACTTAAGAAAACGTCAGTTTAGTAGCCTCGGTCTGGTGCCCTCACTAAATCTGCAATATCTTCGCAGCCAAGTATCCGATTGACAATGATGGGTAGTGTTTTAAAGAGGAGACACAGACGGAGTTTTGGGGGTTGTTTAAGGAGTATTTGCCGCACGTGATAGCGCCTTATAACGCTTTCATTGTGCTTCCGCGAATTAGAGCTTTTGCCAGTTTAGTAGCCTCTTTTGACTTCATCAAAGTATGCTTCAGTACACGAGAAACGGCGTTTTGGATGGCACGCTCTGTCGCTGGCCAATAGAAATCGTTTACCGTGAAATAATTCAATATAATAGGCTAGAAAGGCAGGCTACTAAATTGCTTAGTTGGCTTCATATGCAGATACCCTCGATAATAATTGCTGTTAAGCAATTATTTCGTCTTTCACGCTGCAGCTATTGAGCTGTTGCCTACCCAACTTCAGTCCCAACATTTGCCGAGAAGTGGTCCGAACACCTGCTCTGTCGGTCAGATTGTACAACGTTGCCGACACGATGCTCTAAGTACAGACGCCTGGAAGCGCTATCAACCTTCTTGGCCACAACGACTTCAAAAATACTTTGATTGCAAGCTGTTCAATTTGGTTGATAATTTTAGTAGATGGCAGGAAGAGGAACGATCTCAATGATGAATCTGAAGAATTGCTTTTGATTTTGTGTGAAAGTTTGTTGTTTCTGCACGATTCCAGGCGAATAGCTGGTTACCGGTAATTACTCCTTGAGCAAACTCATCACCCACGCCCGCCAAGTCGGATAACTTTCACCGAAGTCACGAAGTGGGTTTTGTTTGTAAATAGCCGACAGCGGTTCACCTTTCTGGAATTGGCTATACAGAAGTGCGATTGTCAAATACTTCTCATCCTGCGGTGTAAGCTCTTGGATTCATTGTGGCACCAATTTAACAGGGAGGCCGCTTTCCTTCCAGGACGCAAAAAATTGCTTTGCGCTTCGATTGTCTTGGGCAGTATTTCGTCCAGCAACTCCTTCGTTATTTTGTTCAGAATTGATAAATCTCGGTCTTCGTCTTCGTGGTTGTCGGGCCGCGCATGCAAATATATCGTATCTTCGATGGCATTGATATCGTTGGCGCTGAGTGGCCGAGCTTGATCGGGCGACGCAAAGGCTGAGATCGCCATCTGGTCGCCACCATTAGTTGCGGAGAGAGCGCTACAACCTGCACTGATGGAGGCAACTACCAAGAAGAGATTGGTCGGACGCATGACTGGGTACTTGCAGTGTTCGGCCCTGCGAACGTGCACAAGGAGGCTAAGCACTTGAGAGCGGATTGTGAAGTGAGCCGGTGATGTTGTTCTGTCCGTCAATTCGGTTCCTAGCGAGTGATGTGAGATCCGGAGGCAAGCTTCGAATTGATTGGCATTTTGAGAGCTCATATTACGCATAGTACCTTTTTACATTGGGTACGACTCGTACCCAATGTAAAATGGGCAGTCTGGAAAACCTTCATCGGATATTCAACATAGAACTGTATGGCCCTACTACGGTACTACTTCGAAGTAGTCTGGAAAACCTCTATCGGGTATTCTATACAGAAATGCATGGCCCTGGAGGTATGATAATGTGTTACAAAAGACTCAGAAAGTGTATGCCGCTACGTTTATTAATATTACCAGTACTATTAATACAGTGTCTCAGGGTGTCCAAGTATACCACGCTGCCTCTTTCGCGTCGTTCTATATCTTGTTCGCCAATGCCTTCAGACCGAAACTCGCCTTCTACAGCCTAGTTTACGGTCCCATTAGCTCGCTTCATTTTACTGAAGTTATCTTCGACAGCATGAGTTTCTTGTGAAGAGCTGGCTAAATTAACAGCAAACGAGGACAACAACACAAATTCAGGTGTACAGGTACATCATTAATAATGATAATGATAGTAGCTATCTCTATAGCTCTACTGGAGGCCACCTAGCTTGTGTCCTGGACAATACAAAAATAATCCTGTGGTTGTGTTAGGATCAATAGCATCTGGTGATGTCTGGATTCGGAGCGACAGGCTCCAACAACGACATCAGCGCTCATTATTTTCATAAAAAGAGATAACCCCAGTTGAAATATGACGAGATAATGCGAGTTATTACCTACTTCTTTACTACATGTAAGAACTACGAAGTAGTATATACCCTTTATAGCGATGATGATCGAGATTCTCTAATAGGAAGCTCTTCTCACCACTGCTCTGGGGCTATTATAATAGCGCGATGGCAGTTTCAAAATATTTCAAAAGGGCATTTTGACCTATTTTTACACGAGGAGATCTCGATTTCTCAGATACTATATGAAGATGGGGGTCGTATAACCAGTACGGTATTAATATAAAGTATTATATCAATAGTATTCTGGTACTTCAGTACAGTAATGTGCGTCAATAAGGAACGTCTGATCTGAATCGACTATCGCAGACTATATTTGCTAACAGGTCGGTAAAAAAGGTGCAATGTATTGATTAGTTAAGAATGAAGGAGACGCTGGATTTACTGATGAGAGTGGAGTGCAACCAGCACTTTTGGATCGTGGACGCAGACACATTACCCCACGCAGTCTCGCACCACTGCATAGCAGTTAGTGAATCAGTTTTGTATGCATCCTCATTAGATTGACCAATATAGCCCAACGCGTGCATCATTTTCTGCGTCAACACTTCACGCTTGACGCAGTAAATGATTCCTTGATCCATAGGCTGGATCTTTGCTGTGGTATTGGGCGGCAACTTTTCGACGCGTTGAGCGGTGGTAGATTAAGGAGTGCTCTGAAAGCTCGCCGAGCGCGTACGAGTGCACGGAGGCGTTCGCGCCCAAATTCAAACTTGTGCACCCGTTAGCTGATTGGCGGAATCTAAAAGAAGCCACCATCATATGAACTTATTGATACGGATCCACCCAATCGCGTCGCGGATCTCGAGATTGACAACTAAATTCAGTGCCTGCTGGGTTCCCTCCCCCAGCTGTTTATAATATTTTCAAGGATATTAGTTCCCATACGTTCCTTATTGTCGCACATTACTGTAGCTGTATGAGTCACCCTAGTAAGCGAGAGCATGCTCGAATACACAGAGCGTGACATCAGTCGAGTTCGCTGGTACACTATTGCAGAACCTCTACCCGATACTGATCCTGTCGGGCACGAAGTGGAGCCTAAAGAAGAAGGTAATAAGGGCTCTATATAGCTCGGGTCAAGCTGGTGGAGGGGGAAAAAATGAGCCCCCATTTGCAGCATTTTCCTTTTAAGCTTACGCAGATTTTCGTCGGTCCAGCATCGCCAAACGGGTAAGTGATCGACACCCCCATCCTTGTCTGCCTGGTGATGACGCCGATATGTACTCAACGACTTCGAGGTGGCCGAATTCAGCTGCACAGCCCGACGCACAATCACCTCCTACGTGGTGATGCAGGTTGGCTCCTTGTTGGGCCAGGAAGTCTACAACATCTACGTGACCCATGAGTGCAGCAAGCCATAGTGGCGTTGCTCCATCGTCATCGACTGCATCTAGCGCGAAGAGCTGGTTGGAGGTCTCGACTAGTTCTCTAACGACGGGCAGTAGTCCAAAGAACGCAGCGAGGTGCAGTCCTGAAGTCATACGGGGATCAAATGATCCCAGCATTGGCTCGTTTCGATCTGGTAGTGGCCTGGCAGACTCGACTTCGTACTCATACTCACACGTAGCACCGTGGCGCAACAGCACCTTTACTATTCTGGAATGTCCGTGACGAAGTGCACTCAATAAGGGTGTGTCACCCAGGTCGTCACAAGCATTGATATCTGCTCCAGCGTCCAAGAGAGCCAACACACACGAGGAGTGGCCATTCTGCGCCGCTAGATGCAGTGCTGTGGTCCCACACTCGTTATTCTCAGTCGTTGTTAACTCCACGTTGGCCCCGTGTGCAATTAGCAGTACTAGACCAGCCTGCCAACCGCTAGATGCAGTGATGTGTAGTGCTGTCCATCCTGCATAGTCGTTTAAAGTAGACGACGATACTCGTGAGTTAACCCAGACATCGCCTTGGCCCTTCAAAACCTCACGAAGCCGTCGCAGACTTTGAGATTTACACGCAGCGTGTAGCGCAGTCTCATGCTGTCTTGATAAATCTCGCAGTGCGCTTACTGGATCGGTCTCGAGCTCAGTGTCCCATACACTGGAGTCTACACGCCGTTTCCAGTGCTTCTTCTTATTCTCGATATGGTGAGCTGGGTCTCGCGTCCATAGCGGCATCGACAAGAACGTTTTGATCTTGTGGAGCCACCAGGTGATACCGCTGTGCGCTCCACGATCCACCAGCGTCTTGGCCACCAGAAAGTGCCCTCGGTGTATAGCGCACCGCAGCGGTATAGCCCAGTCACTGGAACAACGTACGTTCAGTATTGCGCCTGCGTTGACCAGTGCCTCCACCACTTCAACATGCGCTGCATCGAAGAGATATTGCGGTGCAGAACTCGACGTCGTTCGTGGCGTCTCGGTGCTGAATGCGTTGGGGTAGTCGCATGCGTGATGCAGTGCCGTCATCCCTCGTGCATCCAGTGCATTGACGTCTACCTCGGGCCGTCCGACCAGGAACCGAACAATATCTGCACGACCGAGTCGTGCAGCCAAGTGGAGTGATGTGAACTCCTGTGCTCCACTAGTTCGTTCGTCCGCATCCAGAGCTGCTGCCGTCACCAAAAACTTGAGAATCTGCACGTGGCCGCTCTCGGTCGCGACGTGGAGGCAGGTACCGAGCTCGTCTCCATAATCAAAATCTGTACCCAGTGGGGCGGACGCGTCCGTGCGTGCACCATGTTGAAGCAGAACTTGAACTACTTCCAGCTGGTTGTATCGCACTGCAAGCAGCAAAGGTGTAAGGCCCTGGGCGTCACGGATCTCCGTGTCGGCGCCATGTCGGAGCTGGATGCGAGCTGCGTCTGCTCGGCCGCAGCGTGCGTACAAATGCAGCGAAGCGTTCGTCCAGTCGGACATAATCTCGCAACGGACTCGACCGCCTTGAATCATGACAAGTGTATTCCTCGTGCTCTGTTGAGTTGTGAGCGACTTAATGCAGGGATCGGGTGGCTTGCAACTCAGTGCAATGGCTTAAAAAATGAGCCCGTGCAGAAGTGGCAGCGACGCAGCTGAGGGCCTCCTCACTTTAGCGACTTATTCGCAAGTCTCAAGTGAAGGTCTCACTTGCGGCAGAGACCAAGCCGAGATGAATGGTGGAAGAGGTTCCTGGGTCGGTTTTGGGTTCGCTTCTTGATGTGCAATAGATCTCCTGAAGATGGCATCTTTTGCGTGGCTTCGACAATCGACTAGAGCAAGCAAGTTTAGTGGTAGCGAACATTGCCCACCGAGCAATAAACTAGTACGGTAGTACTTAGAAGCGCAGAGGGGCGAGGCTGTCCATTTCACCCTATTTGTCGCGGCGATTCAGCTTGCGCTCGCTAGGTGAGGGCAGTCTCAAAACTCGTGATTGCCGATCTTTAAACAAATGCGTGCATTCGTATTTTAATACGAATATTCCGTATTTAAAAAAAAAAACGGAATCTGTGCAGTTGGGTCATTTTTTACAAGAGCAACATAAGTGTTCCCAACAGTATTCACACGGCTTAGTTGGTCTCATCAATCCCAGTTCGTGTCTGCGCGAACACTTTCTGGGATGGCAATGCTAATTTTCATCGACGCGGCATCGCTGGCATCCACATCCCGGCGGCAACTCCAGCCTGCAGAACCACGCTTGGAATCGTTCTTTTCGTGCAGCGATTCCAGCACCATCAGCAGATTTGGAGGAGCATTTCGTTGCTCCGCAATATCGAGGATGGCTCCGTATCCGATGGCACTCGCGTCAACCATTCCCTGCACCGTGGTGTTGCCAGCATGAACTGGAGGAGGAGCAGTGGCGTTTGAAGGTGCAGATGATCGACTTGAAGACGGCGCCGGGTCCGTGCTGTTCGACCAGACTGAATAACGCGAAGGCGCAGGAGCTGGCGTTGAGCTCCACGCTGATGACGACGCCGGGGCCGAAGCAGTTGCCAGTCTGCCACTGTTTCCACCAGGAAACAGCGATATGATCGTGGACTTGGCACTACGCGGTTGCACAAGCGCCTCCATGGTGTTCCAATCGCGCACCAGTGCACAAGTTACAAGAGCTGAGAAGAGGTAACGCTTCGGATCGATGCTGAACTGTTCTCGAAGTGGTCCCGGTTGACATGAACTGTGACGTGTGTGCGACTTTTTGGCATCGCCGTGATAAAGCATAGAGTAGCGTAGGAACTCGCCCACCGTCATGCGATGCACGCATCTCCGCGGGAAGGCCAACCATCGTGGGTCCAGCTCAAGACGCTTCACATTGGCAGTGATCGCAGCCACCCACTGGCGCTGCACTTCTGGCGAGAATGTGTCTAAAATCAACTCTTCGTTTCCAGCCGCGTCACAGATTTTGACGCAGTTCGGACGCAGCGAGAACTTGCCACGGTAGTCAAGGGGTTCGATCTGCATCCCTCTGGCGAGTGCGAGGCTTCCCTTCTTATTGCTCTTACCCGTTTTATCGTGGAACGGGTTCTTGGACTTCTCTAGTTTGCCTTCCTCATGCTTAAAGTACACGATCTCCTTCTCCGTCAACTGCATGTACCTCATCCTCCAATTGGCCTGTAAGTTGCCCACTCCTCTCGATCTTTTGTCCAGATTAGCTGCCATGGTGCAGACTTCGGGTGCAGTATTGGCGTCCTCCTTCTCGGTCTGAATCTGTAGCTTGGACAGCGTCACGTACTCAAATAACAGATCCAGAATCCACACGGGGAAACGGTGACGGTAGAATTTAGCGATGTCCAGAACGTCGTCCGTCACTTTCAATGACCGACTGAGCTCCCGGTCGTAGAAAACCAGGGATAAAAGCATGGCTGCCAGCTCGCGGTATCTCTGGGTGGCTGCGTACAGGTCCAGAAGACCACGCAGCGCACTAAGCGATACCGTCTCATTCGTGACCATACACTGCTCCACCAAATAGTGGACCCATTGACTGAGTGACAGTGGCAGCGCCGCCAGCTGCTTGCGGAACAATGCGGGGGCCATCGTCTCGGACACGAAGAGCAGCACGTCCAGGATGACGGCCGAGCAGCCCGTGGCCTCCGCTGCGCTCATTAGTGCGCACTTATCGCCGAACGAACGCAAGGGCAGGCGGTACAGGTCACGGAAGTCGCGCACCGCGTCATTGGATAGCTCCGTCTCGTCCAGCAGCCCTAGATGTACGCACAGAAGCTGCGCCACGGCGTCCTCCGCTGCCATGATACACTTGGACGTCAAATTGAAGAATCAGGTCGGTAAGTTCACACCTAGCGTTAAGTTCGCAAGGCACACACAACTTTTTTTCAAGTGTTAAGTTCGCATTCGCGAGTCAACCAGTTGTGAACGAGCGGCTGTGAGTATCCGCGATGCCTGGAGCTGCGGACGCCAAGGCGCTGGCGGCCGCCATGCGCCAGACGCTCAACCTGCCGGCCACGCGCTTCCCGATGCGGGCCAATGCGGCTGTACGTGAGCCGCAACTGCACGCTCGCTGCGTGTCCGTGGCCTACTCGGAACAGGCGGAGGATGCGTCTCGGCCGCTGTTCGTGCTGCACGACGGTCCGCCGTTTGCCAACGGCAGCCTGCACATGGGCCACTTCCTGAACAAGACGCTCAAGGATATCATTAACCGCTACCAACTGCTGCGCGGCCGACGCGTGCGCTACGTGCCCGGCTGGGACTGTCACGGCCTGCCCATCGAGCACAAGGCGCTGACGATGCTGCAGCTCTCGGCCGACGAGCTGTCGCCTGCCCAGGTGCGCGCGTTGTCTCGACAGCTGGCCCGCCAGGCCGTACAGGAGCAGCAGAAGGACTTTGAGCGCTGGGGCGTGCTGGCCGACTGGTCCGGGGCCAAGGACAGCGTCTACCAGACCATGAGCCCCAGCTACGAGGCCCGACAGTACGACGTGCTCAAGAAAATGGTACACGAAGGTCTCATCTTCCGAGGTTTCAAGCCCGTGTACTGGTCCCCGAGCTCCCGCACGGCACTGGCCGAGGCCGAGCTCGAGTACCAGGACGACCATGTGTCCCATGCGGCCTACGTTAAGTTCCACTTCGCCTCAATGGGCAGCAATACCAGTGAACAGATGACCAGTGTGCTGGCCAAGTATGGAGACACGTTGTCGGCCGTGGTCTGGACGACGACACCCTGGACCATCCCGTCCAACCAGGCACTGTGTGTCAACGCGGACCTGGAGTACGTGATCGTGCGACCTCGCAACGCAGACTCGGACGCGTGCTATTTGATCGCCAGTGCACTACAGGAGAGCTTTGCAACGATGTTGAAGGGAGACACGGAGGAGAAAGTAGAACTGGAAATGCTGGAGACGATCAAGGGCTCCGAGCTCGAAGGTGCGCACTTTACGCACCCGCTGGTGAACCGCAAGGCAGTGGTGCTAGTAGGTGAGCACGTCACGACGGATGCCGGTACTGGTGTAGTGCACACGGCTCCCGGACACGGCCAAGACGATTATTTCGCATGGATGGCGCACCATTCGAAGCCTGGTGAACACCCGGACATTCTCTGTCCTGTGGACGCTGACGGCTGCTTCACTGCCGAGGCTGGACAGGGACTTGAGGGTTTGTGCGTGCTGGACGAGGGTAACATGGCGGTTATCGATCTGCTGAAGAACTCTGGCAACCTGCTTTCCATCGGCGAGTACCACCACAGATACCCGTACGATTGGCGCACCAAGAAGCCTGTGATCTTGCGCGCTACGGCCCAGTGGTTCGCGCGACTGGATGCGTTACATGCGCGTGGCAAGCGTGTGCTGGAGGACTCTGTGCAGATGGTGCCGCCCAGTGCTCGTCGTCGTCTGGAGGCGACGCTATCGAGCCGTCACGAATGGTGCATTTCTCGCCAGCGTGCGTGGGGTCTGCCTATCCCCGTGTTCTACCACAAGAACACGGGCGAGCCACTGATCACGGAGAAGAGTATCGAGTACCTTCAGAATATTGTGAAGACATACCGTGTTGAAGGAGAGAACGGCGAGGTCGAACGTGAAGGAGCTGACTGCTGGTGGGATCTGCCCGTGAAGGAATTGCTACCCGAGTATCTCAAGGACCAGGCTGACCAGTACGAGAAGGGCACAGATACACTGGATGTGTGGTTCGATAGTGGCAGTAGTTGGCACGCTGTGCTTCCAGGTCTGTTGGAGCCGAACGAGGAAGGACAGCTGCGTGCTGACGTGTACGTTGAAGGCTCGGACCAGCACCGCGGTTGGTTCCAGTCGTCTCTGCTTACGTCGCTGGCCATGCAAGGCACGGCACCATACAAGAACGTCATCACGCACGGCTTCACTCTGGACGAACGAGGCAGTAAAATGTCCAAGTCGCTGGGAAACACGATCGTGCCCAACGACTTCATCAATGGCTGTACCATGCCTGTCCCCGTGGCCGACAAGAGCTCGAATAACAAGAAGAAATCCAAGAAGAAGAAGCCGGAGAAGGCCCCGAAGGTCAAGCAGATGAAGGTGCCGGCGTATGGCGCGGATGTGCTTCGCTTCTGGGTGGCTACGACCGACTACACGGGCGACGTGAGCATCGGTCCAGGTGTTGTGGGCAAGGCCAGCGACGCGCTTCGCAAAGTACGCAACACGGCGCGTTTCCTGCTCGGCAATCTGCAGGACTTCGACCCAGCGCAAGACGCTGTTCCTCACGACAAGATGCACTTCTCGCTGGACCGCTACATGCTGCACGAGCTCAATTCGTTGGCCCAGTCTGTGACTGCAGCGTACGACGCCTTTGCGTTCAACCGGGCTCAGCACGCTCTCTCGCACTTCATCTCGACGGATCTGTCGGCGTTCTACATGGAGGCCACCAAGGACCGACTGTACTGTGACGCGGCCGACTCACAGACGCGTCGTTCCGCGCAGACGGTGCTGTGGTTGTCGCTGCAGTCGCTGACTCGAGCTCTCGCTCCCGTGGTGCCGCATACGGCTGAGGACATTCGTCTGCATTGGGTGGCGCAGCTGCAAGGGGATATCCCGCTTGAAGACGTGCCTGGTAGTGTCTTTTTGGAACAGGGCTGGATGCCCAGTGCGGAGGAGTGGAAGGACGACGACCTGGCCCGCGACTGGACTGCGATCCGCCAGCTTCGCTTCGAGGTGAACCGAGTGGTTGAGCAGATGCGGCAGGCTGGACGTGTGGGCAGTCAGCTCGAGTGCAACGTGTACGTAGTGGCGTCCGAGTCCGACCCACGTGTTGCAGAGCTGTTATCTCCTCTGGTTAATAGCTCTTCGGAGCTTGAAGACGTGCTTCTGTGCTCCAGTGTGAACGTGGTGGCGTCGGAGACGGAGATTGAGAGCGCGGGGCAGTTCAAGGCCAACTGCCAGCTGGCCATGGGCCCGAACGACGCCCCCATGGACGTCAAGCTCGTGCTGACTCCGGCCAAGGGCCACAAGTGCCCGCGCTGCTGGAAGTACTCCCCGGAAGTGGATGCCGCCGAGACGCAGCTGTGTTTGCGCTGTGCACAGGCCACAGATCTGCGCAGCATCACAGATCTGGCCAAGACGCTGATCGAGCAAGACGCGTAGGGGCTGTTTATCGATCGTAATAGAGACAACTTGAGTTTGAACTGCTGGTAACTTATTATCAATATCCGTGGGCGACATAATCGGTGTCATACACATAAACTGTGCGTCATACAAAAGTGAAGAGTTCGCTGACTTGGTTCAAAATTTCACACACAATTCTTGTTGTGATCCTAAGCACTTTGAGCCATGCAAATCTGTCCGCTTCAAGTAGAGATCCCAGGGAGTCCGACACATTTTTCAAAGCCAGATTTTGGAGATTTGGTTTCGAATTGGCGGAGCAGTGAGCGCACTCCACGAAGGTAAATTAGTCTTCTTGAGAAGACCCAGAGTAGACTTGATGAGCGTTACTGCCGGTCTAGCTGAGAGCCTACAGTAGCAATATACCCATATAAACTATGAACACGATGTAGCTTCGTTAAAAGCCGCCATCTTCTCTTAAATTGTTGAAACTTTACGAATCCGAGCTTATCTGCAGGTCTTGCGCGGTGAGCACAAAGCTTTTAGTGCGTTTTTGTAAGGTGAACAGACCAGCGCTGTCGAGGGGGTCCTTTGGTGTCGATACAGGGCCGGGCTGGCGATGCTACCTCGCCACAACGGTTGCATGTTCCCGTCGCTCGCGGACACGTAGCTCGACTGCATCCCTTCCTATCGCATCGGCCACACACAGTCACGCCTTCATGCGTACGGGTTGTCAGGCCCCATACGAATGTTAGGCGCTCGACAAGAGTTCCCGATCGTTCCCGAAGGCTGCACCAGGGCCACAGCTTCCGTCGTCACAGCGTTCACCGCTGGCCGTCTAGGCGAAAGGGGTTGCGGAGATGCCTGCTTCTGCTTCTGCTGGATCATCATCATATTCATCTGCTGCATCTGCTGGAGCATCTGCATCTCCGTCGACACCTCCTTCTTCGCACTTGCCGCTGCCGGCTTGTCTTCTAGGAACTCATCTCCTTCTTCCACCGGAAGGTCGAGGTTCTTGTATAGCAGTAGAGCGCACGCCTCCTTTGTACGCACGCTGCGGCCGAGCAGACGCAGCTCGCATCCAGCTCCGACATGGCGCCGACACGGAGATCCGTGACGCCCAGGGCCTTACACCTTTGCTGCTTGCAGTGCGATACAACCAGCTGGAAGTAGTTCAAGTTCTGCTTCAACATGGTGCACGCACGGACGCGTCCGCCCCACTGGGTACAGATTTTGATTATGGAGACGAGCTCGGTACCTGCCTCCACGTCGCGACCGAGAGCGGCCACGTGCAGATTCTCAAGTTTTTGGTGACGGCAGCAGCTCTGGATGCGGACGAACGAACTAGTGGAGCACAGGAGTTCACATCACTCCACTTGGCTGCACGACTCGGTCGTGCAGATATTGTTCGGTTCCTGGTCGGACGGCCCGAGGTAGACGTCAATGCACTGGATGCACGAGGGATGACGGCACTGCATCACGCATGCGACTACCCCAACGCATTCAGCACCGAGACGCCACGAACGACGTCGAGTTCTGCACCGCAATATCTCTTCGATGCAGCGCATGTTGAAGTGGTGGAGGCACTGGTCAACGCAGGCGCAATACTGAACGTACGTTGTTCCAGTGACTGGGCTATACCGCTGCGGTGCGCTATACACCGAGGGCACTTTCTGGTGGCCAAGACGCTGGTGGATCGTGGAGCGCACAGCGGTATCACCTGGTGGCTCCACAAGATCAAAACGTTCTTGTCGATGCCGCTATGGACGCGAGACCCAGCTCACCATATCGAGAATAAGAAGAAGCACTGGAAACGGCGTGTAGACTCCAGTGTATGGGACACTGAGCTCGAGACCGATCCAGTAAGCGCACTGCGAGATTTATCAAGACAGCATGAGACTGCGCTACACGCTGCGTGTAAATCTCAAAGTCTGCGACGGCTTCGTGAGGTTTTGAAGGGCCAAGGCGATGTCTGGGTTAACTCACGAGTATCGTCGTCTACTTTAAACGACTATGCAGGATGGACAGCACTACACATCACTGCATCTAGCGGTTGGCAGGCTGGTCTAGTACTGCTAATTGCACACGGGGCCAACGTGGAGTTAACAACGACTGAGAATAACGAGTGTGGGACCACAGCACTGCATCTAGCGGCGCAGAATGGCCACTCCTCGTGTGTGTTGGCTCTCTTGGACGCTGGAGCAGATATCAATGCTTGTGACGACCTGGGTGACACACCCTTATTGAGTGCACTTCGTCACGGACATTCCAGAATAGTAAAGGTGCTGTTGCGCCACGGTGCTACGTGTGAGTATGAGTACGAAGTCGAGTCTGCCAGGCCACTACCAGATCGAAACGAGCCAATGCTGGGATCATTTGATCCCCGTATGACTTCAGGACTGCACCTCGCTGCGTTCTTTGGACTACTGCCCGTCGTTAGAGAACTAGTCGAGACCTCCAACCAGCTCTTCGCGCTAGATGCAGTCGATGACGATGGAGCAACGCCACTATGGCTTGCTGCACTCATGGGTCACGTAGATGTTGTAGACTTCCTGGCCCAACAAGGAGCCAACCTGCATCACCACGTAGGAGGTGATTGTGCGTCGGGCTGTGCAGCTGAATTCGGCCACCTCGAAGTCGTTGAGTACATATCGGCGTCATCACCAGGCAGACAAGGATGGGGGTGTCGATCACTTACCCGTTTGGCGATGCTGGACCGACGAAAATCTGCGTAAGCTTAAAAGGAAAATGCTGCAAATGGGGGCTCATTTTTTCCCCCTCCACCAGCTTGACCCGAGCTATATAGAGCCCTTATTACCTTCTTCTTTAGGCTCCACTTCGTGCCCGACAGGATCAGTATCGGGTAGAGGTTCTGCAATAGTGTACCAGCGAACTCGACTGATGTCACGCTCTGTGTATTCGAGCATGCTCTCGCTTACTAGGGTGACTCATACAGCTACAGTAATGTGCGACAATAAGGAACGTATGGGAACTAATATCCTTGAAAATATTATAAACAGCTGGGGGAGGGAACCCAGCAGGCACTGAATTTAGTTGTCAATCTCGAGATCCGCGACGCGATTGGGTGGATCCGTATCAATAAGTTCATATGATGGTGGCTTCTTTTAGATTCCGCCAATCAGCTAACGGGTGCACAAGTTTGAATTTGGGCGCGAACGCCTCCGTGCACTCGTACGCGCTCGGCGAGCTTTCAGAGCACTCCTTAATCTACCACCGCTCAACGCGTCGAAAAGTTGCCGCCCAATACCACAGCAAAGATCCAGCCTATGGATCAAGGAATCATTTACTGCGTCAAGCGTGAAGTGTTGACGCAGAAAATGATGCACGCGTTGGGCTATATTGGTCAATCTAATGAGGATGCATACAAAACTGATTCACTAACTGCTATGCAGTGGTGCGAGACTGCGTGGGGTAATGTGTCTGCGTCCACGATCCAAAAGTGCTGGTTGCACTCCACTCTCATCAGTAAATCCAGCGTCTCCTTCATTCTTAACTAATCAATACATTGCACCTTTTTTACCGACCTGTTAGCAAATATAGTCTGCGATAGTCGATTCAGATCAGACGTTCCTTATTGACGCACATTACTGTACTGAAGTACCAGAATACTATTGATATAATACTTTATATTAATACCGTACTGGTTATACGACCCCCATCTTCATATAGTATCTGAGAAATCGAGATCTCCTCGTGTAAAAATAGGTCAAAATGCCCTTTTGAAATATTTTGAAACTGCCATCGCGCTATTATAATAGCCCCAGAGCAGTGGTGAGAAGAGCTTCCTATTAGAGAATCTCGATCATCATCGCTATAAAGGGTATATACTACTTCGTAGTTCTTACATGTAGTAAAGAAGTAGGTAATAACTCGCATTATCTCGTCATATTTCAACTGGGGTTATCTCTTTTTATGAAAATAATGAGCGCTGATGTCGTTGTTGGAGCCTGTCGCTCCGAATCCAGACATCACCAGATGCTATTGATCCTAACACAACCACAGGATTATTTTTGTATTGTCCAGGACACAAGCTAGGTGGCCTCCAGTAGAGCTATAGAGATAGCTACTATCATTATCATTATTAATGATGTACCTGTACACCTGAATTTGTGTTGTTGTCCTCGTTTGCTGTTAATTTAGCCAGCTCTTCACAAGAAACTCATGCTGTCGAAGATAACTTCAGTAAAATGAAGCGAGCTAATGGGACCGTAAACTAGGCTGTAGAAGGCGAGTTTCGGTCTGAAGGCATTGGCGAACAAGATATAGAACGACGCGAAAGAGGCAGCGTGGTATACTTGGACACCCTGAGACACTGTATTAATAGTACTGGTAATATTAATAAACGTAGCGGCATACACTTTCTGAGTCTTTTGTAACACATTATCATACCTCCAGGGCCATGCATTTCTGTATAGAATACCCGATAGAGGTTTTCCAGACTACTTCGAAGTAGTACCGTAGTAGGGCCATACAGTTCTATGTTGAATATCCGATGAAGGTTTTCCAGACTGCCCATTTTACATTGGGTACGAGTCGTACCCAATGTAAAAAGGTACTATGCGTAATATGAGCTCTCAAAATGCCAATCAATTCGAAGCTTGCCTCCGGATCTCACATCACTCGCTAGGAACCGAATTGACGGACAGAACAACATCACCGGCTCACTTCACAATCCGCTCTCAAGTGCTTAGCCTCCTTGTGCACGTTCGCAGGGCCGAACACTGCAAGTACCCAGTCATGCGTCCGACCAATCTCTTCTTGGTAGTTGCCTCCATCAGTGCAGGTTGTAGCGCTCTCTCCGCAACTAATGGTGGCGACCAGATGGCGATCTCAGCCTTTGCGTCGCCCGATCAAGCTCGGCCACTCAGCGCCAACGATATCAATGCCATCGAAGATACGATATATTTGCATGCGCGGCCCGACAACCACGAAGACGAAGACCGAGATTTATCAATTCTGAACAAAATAACGAAGGAGTTGCTGGACGAAATACTGCCCAAGACAATCGAAGCGCAAAGCAATTTTTTGCGTCCTGGAAGGAAAGCGGCCTCCCTGTTAAATTGGTGCCACAATGAATCCAAGAGCTTACACCGCAGGATGAGAAGTATTTGACAATCGCACTTCTGTATAGCCAATTCCAGAAAGGTGAACCGCTGTCGGCTATTTACAAACAAAACCCACTTCGTGACTTCGGTGAAAGTTATCCGACTTGGCGGGCGTGGGTGATGAGTTTGCTCAAGGAGTAATTACCGGTAACCAGCTATTCGCCTGGAATCGTGCAGAAACAACAAACTTTCACACAAAATCAAAAGCAATTCTTCAGATTCATCATTGAGATCGTTCCTCTTCCTGCCATCTACTAAAATTATCAACCAAATTGAACAGCTTGCAATCAAAGTATTTTTGAAGTCGTTGTGGCCAAGAAGGTTGATAGCGCTTCCAGGCGTCTGTACTTAGAGCATCGTGTCGGCAACGTTGTACAATCTGACCGACAGAGCAGGTGTTCGGACCACTTCTCGGCAAATGTTGGGACTGAAGTTGGGTAGGCAACAGCTCAATAGCTGCAGCGTGAAAGACGAAATAATTGCTTAACAGCAATTATTATCGAGGGTATCTGCATATGAAGCCAACTAAGCAATTTAGTAGCCTGCCTTTCTAGCCTATTATATTGAATTATTTCACGGTAAACGATTTCTATTGGCCAGCGACAGAGCGTGCCATCCAAAACGCCGTTTCTCGTGTACTGAAGCATACTTTGATGAAGTCAAAAGAGGCTACTAAACTGGCAAAAGCTCTAATTCGCGGAAGCACAATGAAAGCGTTATAAGGCGCTATCACGTGCGGCAAATACTCCTTAAACAACCCCCAAAACTCCGTCTGTGTCTCCTCTTTAAAACACTACCCATCATTGTCAATCGGATACTTGGCTGCGAAGATATTGCAGATTTAGTGAGGGCACCAGACCGAGGCTACTAAACTGACGTTTTCTTAAGTACTTAGAATGTGGTGGGATTTCGATTTCATCTCGTCTGATTAAATATTGTAGATCACTGTCTGTACATCTCGGCAAATACTAGTCGTCCTACGACAACTTTTATTAATATGTGTACTTCAAAGTATTACTTTGCTCAATCCACTCAGCTGAATGAGCTGGATACGGTGCACCCAGATTTCATTATTTTTAAGAGCGTGGCTGACATCTGCCTGATTTCACGATCAGTAAACAGAACGCGCTCCCAAGCGGGCTCCACTGTAAGTTATCATAGAAAGCTCATCAATCGGGTATAGCAGTCAAGGAGACGGAGAAGCAGGGATTACGGGAGTCGCCAACACACCAAGGACCACATTTTAGCACCCCAGCGCAGGAACCGAGTAGATAGGATGGATTATCGCTCGGCGAACAATAAAACTGACATTTATCACGAAGAAAACCATTTTCAGCGCAATGGTGTATGGTAGATAAGCTTAGCTATCTGGAATTTATTTCAGAGCTAACTTTTGTCTGAACTAGTGGGTGTTTCATTTTCTGTGAAAGGTGACCCGGTGTGACGGTTCACACAGCACCTTGCACAGAGGAAGTGAGAGCTTCCGAGAGTATACAAACTCTCAGTGAACGGCAGTTCACTAGTCCCTGGCCTAAAGGGACAACTGACCAAGACTAGGTAGATTTAAGACTGAGTGTATTTATAGGTGTTTCTAAATCGATCTACATACTACATGCAAGTCACCTATAGAGTATCCTAGATGTTATCCTATTGGTTGGTTTTGAGGGCATGTAGCCATGGTGTGTTCACACCACAGAGTCCCTGAAGAGTGACAGGCACTCTTCCATGTAATCCCGTTACATCCTCCCCCACTTAGGTCCGGTTTACCGACCAATCAGGGCGAGCGAAGAAAGTCTCACACTTTTCACTCGCCAAGTCGAAAGCCATCGACTACCTGCGGTGCCACACCGCGGCGGATCATTCCCGTTTGAGCCCCGAGCAGCACGCGCGCTCTTCTTCACGGTCTCCACGTCGACCTCAGCATGCCCCATGTCGGAGCATCTCGCGGCGCGAAAGCGCACGCCGAGTCTGCTGCTACCAAGCAGCAGACCAAGAGCTCGAAGCCTCGCGGTAAAGGCTCTGCACGACAGAAGGCTACTGAAGTAGCCTCCAAGGCCGTCACCTCGTCTGGTGACGCGCCAGCTGATACGGGGGCGAGCTCACGTCGCAATCGATCACCTTCGTTGCCGAAGGACGACGGCCCGAACCCGCGCTTCGCCGTTCGGGAGCACAGTCCTGGCACCGTGGCTGAAGCCAGGTGTAATGGACCAACTCTGTGCCCACTACTTCGGCTTACACGTTAGCGCACGTGTACGAGGAAACGTAGTTTGCTTAAACTTAGGTTAACTATACTTTCGTCCGAAAGTATAGATTTACTAAAATAAGAAAAGCTAAAAGCCGTTTTGGGTTAAAATGAGAACTGTTATTTATGATTTATGTCTGGACTGGGTTTCCTCCTAAAACTGATATCCTATATGAAAGGTATTCTGCCATCCGATGGCTGTCAGAACCCTGCTAATCGAATTGGTAGAAAGAAATGCTTATCTACCAATAGGAAGCCTAAATGCATACAGACCAGCGGTCTGCAAAGTGTAACCATTGGTGTGTCTTACACCAACGTTCGAGAACCCTCCATGTAACCAAGTGGC